>BLSH010448322.1:336322-349286 GCA_018402905.1 Glandirana rugosa | reverse complement strand
AAGGTAGACACTGGCAGGATCAGCCAAGTATTTCAGATGTCACAGGTGGCCAAATGGCATAGCACAAGCATTGCGCTGTATATAATGCTTTATAGGAGCAGGATCCATTTTTTTGGGGGGGGGTTAACAAATGCTTTAACTAAATGTACCTAGAAAAAAAGTGCTTGATGAACCAATCAACGGAAATTCATTTGATATTGTTATCCATAATTCTGTATCTTAACCGCTTCCACACCTCGCGCAGTATATTTACTGCGGCGGTGTGGAGGCGTCCCGCGAATCGCCGTAAAAAAAGGCGCAGCTAGGGGAGGAGTGTGCCTGTGGCTCGGGCGGACATGCGATGAGCTGCTAGAACCAAAGAGCGGGGAACTGCCGATGTGAACACGGCGGTTCCCCGCTCTGTCAATGGGGACATAAAAGATCTACTGATCCTTGTCACTGGGATCAGTTAGATCTCTTATGCCCATGGTAGCCCAGCCCCCCCACAGTAAGAACACTCCCAGGGAACACAGTTGACCCCTAGATCTCCCCCTGCAGGTTAACCCCTTCACTGCCAATGACATTTATACAGTAATCAGTGGACATTTAAATCATTTCTGATCGCTGCATAAATATCATTGGTCCCAAAAAAGTGTCAAAAATGTCCGCCCCAATATCGCAGTACCGCTAAAAATTGCAGATCGCCGCCATTACTAGTAGAAAAAATAAATAAATAAAACCCCAGAAATTAATCCTCATCATCCGTAAACGCGGCAACTTTTGCGCAAACCAATCAATGACCGCCGATTGCGATTTTTTTTCACCAAAAATATGAGGAAGAATATAAATCGGCCAAAACCGATGAAAAAAACATTTTTTTATATATTTTTTTTAATTTGAATTTTAGCAAAGAGTAAGAAATAATGTTTTTTTGAAAAATTTATGCTCTTTCTTTGTTTATAGAGGCAATCAGAAATGACGCAGCGGTGATCAAATACCACCAAAAGAAAGCTCTATTTGTGGGGAAAAAAAGGACGCAATTTTCCTTGCAAATTTTTGTTTGGGTACAACGTCACACGACTGCGCAATTGTCAGTAAAAGCGACGCAGTGCCAAATCGCAAAAAGTGCTCTGGTCCTAACCTGGGAAATCCTTCCGGGGCTGAAGTGGTTAATCGAGTCAGTTGTGGCCCTTGTCACTTACTGATGTTTTCTTTCCATGTAACACAAGACGTACTACAACACATCACTACCATTCATTTATACCCCTACCATTGGGGTTGCTTTACTAAAACTGGAGAGTGCAAAATCTGGTGCAGCTCTGCATAGAAACCAATCAGCTTCCAGGTTTTATTGTCAAACCTTAAGGCCCGGTTCACCCTGGTGCAACATACGCTCTGACTTTAGGAGCACAAGTCGCATGACGTGTACAAATCAATGGTTCACTATGAGAGTCTAAAACAAGTCGGTCCGACTTTAGAAAAGGTTCCTGCACTACTTTGGTCCGACTTTGGTCAGTTTCTAGCCCATTGAATATCATTGAAGCTCGATCCTCGTCCTAACCATCCGACTTGTGACATCCGACTTGGTGATTACAGCAGCAGGAAAAGGAATTTATGTCACACTGGGATTATTTTGATTGGTCAAAGGACAAGTCAGAGTATCTCGAAGTCGGAGCAAAATCTTATACTGTTCATTCATGTAGGACTGATATAGGACCGATGTAGGACTGATATAGGACCAATGTAGGACTGATATAGGACCGATGTAGGACTGCTATAGGGCCGATGTAGGATTGATATAGGGCCGATGTAGGACTGATATAGGACCAATGTAGGACTGATATAGGACAGATATAGCACCAATGTAGGACTGATATAGGACTGATGTAGGACCGATGTAGGACTGATATAGGACAGATGTAGGACCGATGTAGGACTGATATAGGACAGATGTAGGACTAATGTAGGACTGATATAGTACCGATATAGCACCGATGTAGGAGTGATATAGGACCGATGTAGGACTGATATAGTACAGATATAGGACTGATATAGGACCGATGTAGGACTGATGCAGGACTGATATAGGACCTATATAGCACCTATGTAGGACTGATATAGGACTGATGTAGGACCGAAGTAGGACTGATATAGGACTGATATAGGACAGATGTAGGACTAATGTAGGACTGATATAGCACCGATATAGCACCGATGTAGGAGTGATATAGGACCGATGTAGGACTGATGTAGGACTGATATAGTACTGATATAGGACTGATATAGGACCGATGTAGGACTGATGCAGGACTGATATAGCACCGATGTAGGACTGATATAGGACAGATGTAGGACTAATGTAGGACTGATATAGTACCGATATAGCACCGATGTAGGACTGATATAGGACCGATGTAGGACTGATATAGGACTGATATAGGACCGATATAGGACCGATATAGTACCGATATAGCACCGATGTAGGACTGATATAGGACCGATGTAGGACTGATGTAGGACTGATATAGGACCAATGTAGGACTGACATAGGACTGATATAGTACCGATATAGCACCGATGTAGGACTGATATAGGACCGATGTAGGACCGATGTCGCAGGGCAAAGTAGGATCGACAGTCGTACAACAGTCGTGTCATACCAGTGTGTACCCAGCCTAATTGAACAAGCTGAAGTTAGAAGCTGATTTTGCACTCTCCAGTTATAGTAAATCAACCTTCTTTATTTTTTGTCATAAATATACATGAATGGCTAAATAAAAACTACTAATGGAACAAGTAAAACCGTTATTTACTGAATTATGTGTCTTGGCAGAAATTATTTTTAATGTTTTTGGATTCCAGATAACTAGGTCAGCGTCTGAGCCCGTGGCGATTCTTCCCTTCCGTGGATACAAGTTGAAGATTTTGGCTGCGTTTGTACTGGTCACGGCAACAAACTCATTCTCGTCCATCTTGCCAGAGGTCTGAAGAAGAAAAGAACAAAGAGAAAAAGGAAATAATTCCTAATTTTAAAAATATACCATATTACTCTACCCTGGACTACATTCACCCCAAAATAAAATGCATTAAAATTGTGGATACAAAAAGTTTTTGAAAAATGTAATCTCGATTTCCTATAGTAAAGTCATTATTTGACTTGGCAAACTATAAGCCGAGGCACCAAAGGGCAGTATTTAAAGTGTAACTTCAGTCATTTTTTTCAACTTTACATATATTAAATCTTCTGCCCTTGTTGTTTTAACTTTGGATAGTAAAACATTTTTTTTCCTGCCAGTAAATACCTTATACTGCCCACTTCCTGTTTCTTGTCTGGTCGTTAGCCTAGGCTTATGCCATCATGCACAGCTCTCTCTCTCTCCTGTGAGTTTGCCAGGAAGGGATGGGAAGAATGAGTCATACGAGGGCCAATGGGAGCTGCAGAGCTGGAGGTGTGCCTCTATGTGTCTGTCTAAATTTAGGAAGTGAACAGGCAGCAGCTTCAGCTGCCCATAGTTAAAATGGCTGCAGCCAGACTCAGTGGAGGGAGATTTCTGCAGCATATTTGCCAAGTACAGAATCACAGTATATATAAAATAATATGCAAAGTGGTTGGAGGGAAGCTTCCGAATGGCAAAGATGTTTTTATTACAAATTATGTGAGCAGACTGCAGTTCCTGTTTAAGTCTCGATCTCAATGCACTGCAGTGACATGCATTGGGGGGAGCAGACCCTAATGAGAATAATGGATACTGTCTTGTCCATGCATGTTGCTGTACTGGAAAAATACGCCTAATGCATAATAATGAGCCCTTACGTTGGCCATGCGTATTATGTTGCAATTGTTTGAGAATGATCTTCAATCAATGTGCGGTTGTTTTCACTGAGGAAAATTATCAACCTCAGAGAAACAATGCATTTCACCAAATCAAACGCTTTTACTGTTGAATAAGCTTTGCAATTGAAATGCAATTTTCATTTTTGTTAAGGCACAATTGAATTATCACTATGTGTATGGCAAACTCTGCATTCCCTTTGTAGGCTCTTATTTTATGGACATCATCCATTTTAACAATTAAATCTAAACTTCAATAAATATAACACACAGAAATGGGTGCAACTTTGTATTACATAATGGGGTAATTTTCTAGCAAAAAAAAACTATTTTAACTTGTAAACAACAAATGTAAAAAAATAGCTCTGGGGATTAAGTGGTCAAGGATGTATTGGGGTTGATTTATTAAAACTGGAGAGCGCATAATCTGCTGCAGCTGTGCATAGAAACCAATCAGCTTCCATGTTTTAATGTCAAGCTTTATAGAACGAGCTGGAGTTGGAAGCTGATTGGTTACCATGCACAGCTGCGCCAGATTTTGCACTCTCCAGTTTTAATAAATCAACCCCAATACATCCTTGACCACTTAATCCCCAGAGCCATTTTTTACATTTGTTGTTTACAAGTTAAAATAGTTTTTTTTTGCTAGAAAATTACTTAGAACCCCCAAACATTATATATATTTTTTTTCGAACACCCTAGAGAATAAAATGGCGATTGTTGCAATACTTTTGTCACACGGTATTTGCACGGCGATCTTTCAAGCGCTTTTTTTTTTGGAAAAAAACTAATTTTTTGAGTTAAAAAATAAGACAACAGTAAAGTTAGCCCAATTTTTTTGTATATTGTGAAAGAGGATGTTACGCTGAGTAAACAGATACCATACATGTTACAGCTGAAAATTGCGCACACTCGCGGAATGGTGACAAACTCTGGTACTAAAAAATCTCCATAGGCGACGCTTTAAAATTTTTAACGGTTACTGGGTTAGAGGTGCAGAGGAGGTCTTTTGCTACAATTATTGCTCACACTCTGGCAATCGCGGCGATACCTCACATGTGTGGTTTGAACACCCTTTTCATATGCGGGCGTGACTTACATATTCGTTTTCTTTGCTGAGCGAGCTCGCGGGGATGTTGGCGTTTTAAAAAAATTAATTTAAATTTTTTCATTTATTTTATATAATTTTTTTTTTAACACTGTTCCTTTTTTAAAAAAAAAAAAAAAATCTGATCACTTTTATAGCTATAGTAATATATGGTGACAGGTACTCTTTATGGAGGGATGGGGGGTCTAAATGACCCCCCATCCCTCCTTTGCACTTCACAGTATTCAGATCACCAAAAACAGCGATTCGGAATACTGTCATTTTTTTAAAACCGGCGCCATTAGGTGCCGAGTAAACCGGGAGTGACATTTTAACATTGATTGAGGAAATGTACGAAGGAATCCCGATCGAGGTCGATTTCTGGTTCCACAAGGACTCCACACAGCTGGAAGTGTCGGATCGGAGCTCCGGTCTCCCGGTGGGATGGGAGGCCGGAGAAGAGCGGCGGACGGTGCTGGGAGGGGAGGGAGGGGGGGGATGGCCTGCCTGGGATAACGACTGAGCGGCTCCTGAGCTGGATTGCCTGTTATTAACAGATAGCCGGCCGTCTGCTCTAAAAAATGGTACTGGGATATAGCCTGTAGACTAGACCCGATACCTCCACTTAAAGCAGCCACCGTTTATAAAAGGCGATTTGCGTTAAATGATTAAATGGATTTTTGAATGCAAGCAGTGTAAGCCCTGGAATGTTGCTTGGCAATCGCCTATTGCAAACCCCTGTACAGCAGAGCTCAGAGTGGGAGAGAGAAGCAGCACACCCAGGTGTACTGCAGTTCTCGTGTGCTAACAAGGAGCATGCTGATAGCGAGCGGGAGCAGAGTGACACATAGGGGTTGACTTACTAAAGGCAAATCCACTGTGCACTACAAATGCACTGGAAGTGCACTTGGAAGTGCAGCCATGTAGATTTAAGGGGAAGATATGAAATGAGGGGAAGCTCTGCTGATTTCTATCATCCAATCACATGCAATCAAAAATGCTGCTTATTATTTTCCTTGCATGTCTCCCCCAGGTCTTCAGTGACTGCACTCCCAAGTGCAATTGCAGTGCACTTGCACAGTGCACAGTGTATTTGACTTTAGTAAATAACCCCCCCCCCCCCGAGTAGATAAGCGCATTAGTCTGCCACTTCTCCTTTCACTGTCCAGTCACAGGCTGGCAGTAGAAAAAGATCCATAGAGCTACCTCTGAAGAAGTCACATGTGCAGTGACGCAACGCATTGGCCATAGCCAGGTGACGTCACTTCTAGTCTGGAGCAGAAACCTGAAGCTGGTATCCATTGCAGTTCTGAGTGCTATGGTAGAGATTTTTTTAATATGTGAGTGGAACTTGTTATGTCTTTAATTGTTTAGAATAAAAAATGACAACACTATTGGGGCATTTTCTTCTTTGAGCACCACTCATAGTTATCGGCAGCAGGAGGATTATGGAGATTTAAAGGGACCTGTATGTTTTTACCCTGGGCACAATATTCCTTGGAGGAGAAGCCATACTTATTGGATAAAGCACAGGCAGACCTGTGCATACAGTATGTATGGGTCTATCTTACAGATGAGTGAGCAATCTGCATGGTGGTGGAGCTCTGTGGTATTTGAGTGCAGCGTATCACGGGCAAGATTCACATAATGGCTGAATGAGCACGAATTTAAAGGACACCAAGCATTTGGACATTTGTGTTTTATCACATTTGAAAGCAATATTGCTATGGCACATTTGGGACTGTTACATTTTTTACATTTTTTGCATGAAGAGTATGCACATAGTGATGATCACATTGGTATACACTATCTTACAAAAAGTATTGGGACACCTGCCTTTACATCCACATGAACTTTAATGGCATCCCAGTCTTAGTCTGTAGGGTTCAATATTGAGTTGGCCCACCCTTTGCAGCTATAACAGCTTCAACTCTTCTGAAAAGGCTGTCCACAAGGTTTCGGAGTGTCTATGGGAATGTTTGACCATTCTTCCAGAAGTGCATTTGTGAGGTCAGGCACTGATGTGGACAAGAAGGCTTGGCTTGCAGTCTCTGCTCTATTTTATCCCAAAGGTGTTCTATTGGGTTGAGGTCAGGACTTTGTGTAGGCCAGTTAAGGTGCTCCACCCCAAACTCGCTCATCCATGTCTTTATGGACTTTGCTTTGTGCAGTGGTGCGCAGTCATGTTGGAACAGGAAGGGGCCATCCCCAAACTGTTCCCACAAAGTTGGGAGCATGAAATTGTCCAAAATGTCTTGGTGTGCTGATGCCTTAAGAGTTCCCTTCATTGGAACTAAGGGGCCAAGCCCAACCCCTGAAAATCAACCCTGCACCATAATCCCCCCTCCACCAAATGATTTGGACCGGTGCACAAAGCAAGGTCCATAAAGACATGGATGAGCGGGTTTGGGGACCTTGACTGGTCTGATTTCAAACCGACAGAACGCCTTTGGGATGAATTAGAGCTGAGACTGCGAGTCAGGCCTTTCTGTCCAACATCAGTGCCTGACCTCACAAATGCGTTTTTGGAAGAATGGTCAAACATCCCCATAGACACTCCTAAACCTTGTGGACAGCCTTCCCAGAAGAGTTGAAGCAATTATAGCTGCAAAGGGTGGGCCAACTCAATATTGAACCCTACGGACTAAGACTGGGATGTCATTAAAGTTCACGTGCGGTAAAGACAGCAGTCCCAATACTTTTGACAATAAAGTGTATATGCAGCAGCCGGACGGGTGGGCCTTAATGCTCTGGTGCTGCACATATGTGTCCACGGGGCTCTGAAGTTCTGTGCTGAGAGCGCGCTCACTGCATGCTCCCAGGATACTGACTTAGCTGTCACCAACAACTCCCATACACTGCGATTGAATGGGCTCCCGATCATGTGACCATTGTGACAGCCAATCAGAGCGATCACAAGATTGGGAAGCCTCCTCTGCCTTCCATTGTTATCACCCACTAAAAGACCCACGATGGGAAAGTTAGGCACACCAAGAAAGGTCTGAAAAGTGTCTTAAAAAAATTGTAGGTTTTTGTTATAATGACAATGCCCATATTTTGAAGTGCTATTATAGCAGATTATTAAGAATGAAAACAAGTGCTGAATTTTTAACTTTTACGTTTATCCTTAAACATTATATTTGAGGAATTTACCAGCTTTGTTGTCGGACAAAAATCGTATTCTCCTTACCACACATTTTTCCCAGATTATTGACATTCGTTCTTCCACCCCATTGGTGCCTTCCGGTATTAAGGTGAAATTGTCCTTCCCTACGGCTTTCTGTGCTGTGGTGAAGGCACAGTGTGCACTGCCCGTTACCTGGAGGTCAGAACTGCAGGAGAGAATTGTCATTAGACTGTCAGCCCAGAAACAGCATTGATCACATTTTGTACCTTCAGCCGAGGTTCCCACCCAGTTGCCCATCTCTGCCATTAAAGTGGTAGTAAACCCTCCTATCATTTTCCGTAGCGACGTTAACCAGCATTTTTAGTGCTGGTGTTTTCAGGTTAAAAAATAGCAGAGGAATGTTTTTTTTTTTAAAAAACGCCTATTGACGCTGACGCTCACTGACACTCATTAACGCCTATGCAAAAAGCCGATGATTTTTGCCTGACGTCGGTCCCAATGTTTTGCTATTACGCCCGTGTGTATGAGGCCTAAAAGTCATTTGTGCCTTCCTTAGCTAAAAGATAAAACATCTTTTGTTTTAGTTGCTTTCTCACATCAGGCTATTTGGAAAAAAACCTTACAGTGTCATTCAAAACTATGGGGTTGATTTACTAAAGCTGGAGAGTGCAAAATCTGGTGCAGCTGTACATGCTAGCCAAACAGCTTCTAACCTCAGCTTGTTCAATCAAGCTTTGACAATAAAACCTTGAAGCTGATTGGTTTCTGTGTGGAGCTCAGGGACGGCCCTACCATGGGTCCCAGTGGGTCCATTGGACCCAGGCAGTACTTTGAGAGGGGCAGCACATTGAACCATGGCCGCCTCTCCTTCTCTTCTATTTACCCAGAAAATTGATGACCAAGATTTTTTTTCCAGCAGTTTTGTGTCATAATGACAACTGCTCCCCGGCCTCTCCACCTGCCCCTATAGTACCCTAGCCTGCCCATATACTGCCCTAGCCTGTGCCTTAACTACCCTAGCCTGTCCCTATACTACCCTAGCCTGTCCATATACTGCCCTAGTCTGTCTATATACTACCCTAACCTGTCTATATACTGCCCTATCCTGTCTATATACTGCCCTAACCTGTCTATATACTACCCTATCCTGTCTATATACTGCCCTAGCCTGTCTATATACTACCCTATCCTGTCTATTTACTGCCCTATCCTGTCTATATACTGCCCTAGCCTGTCTATATACTGCCCTAACCTGTCTATATACTACCCTATCCTGTCCATATACTGCCCTAGTCTGTCTATATACTACCCTAGCCTGTCTATATACTGCCCTAGCCTGTCTATATACTACCCTATCCTGCCCCTTGGAATTGAACATAATGGTATGTCATATAATATTGCATATAGACAAGGTGCTGTTGCATGTAAATCTGACTTCCTGATAAATTTCATTTTAGTTTTAATTATCATAATATAAAGTAATGGATGTAGAGGTCTTCTGGTGGGCGAGATTTTTGTTTTTGTTTTTTTTTTTTTGGGGGGGGGGGCAGCATTTCATTCTTGGACCCAGGCAGCACAATGTCTTGGGCCAGCCCTGGTGGAGCTGCACCATATTTTGCACTTTCAAGCTTTAGTAAATCAACCCCTATGGGGTTGATTTACTAAAGGCCAATAGACCTCCAGAGCTTAGTAAACGAGTTAAAGAGTTCAGATATGCCCCACAATTACTGATTACCGTAGTTTGAATGTATACCCTCTGCTTACAAAATTCAGAGACAAAATAAATGTTTGGAAAAGGCTTAATATGTCCCTGGCAGGGAAAACAAATCGTATTAAAATGGTTCTAATGCCCCAATTCCTGTATGTCCTTCATAATAGTTATTTCACTGAAAACATTCTGAGTGTTAAACTCCCTTTTTCAAGGACTATTGTGGAATACAAGGCCCCCTAGGATTAAACTAGAACAGCTACAGTATCCCAAAGAAGGGGGTGGTCTTTCGCTGCCCAACCCGTGGCTATACTACCTGGCGTCGCAGCTACAACACTTAGTTGGTGCTGCGGCTCTCAACCCCTTTAGTCCCTCAGCCAGGCTTCTACTAAAAGGAACCGGGGCAAACTATCCCGGAAGGTCTGGAAGCAGAACAGTTCCAGAAACCCAACAAACAGATGCCCACATATGCGCTGCTGCAGAAGATCTGGAACAAAGCCAGGCAATTGCAGCAAATGTGTGGATTTACTGCCCTTAGCCTGATTTGGGGCAATATTACCTACGTAGAATTAGCTAAGCTCAAACAGGGACCAAGGTGGAAGCCGTACGATATAACGCACCTCACACACATTTTCCATAACGGGGCATTACTCCCTTTCTTTGTCCTGCAGGAGAGATACAACCTTCCCCGCAGCATGACATTCTTCTACCTGCAACTTCAACACGCAGTCAAATCGCAGTAGAATGGACATTATCACCCACCCCAATATTTAACCTACTCCAAACTGCCACTGAAACTAATGGCTTAATTTCAATATGATATGCCATGCTGCTAAACTCATTTCTAGGAGGCCATCCTTTAAAAGCCCTAGCACAGTGGGAGGAGGACCTGGGTCCGTTGTCAGGAGATCAGTGGGAAGATGCACTCCAATCAGTAACCACATGCTCATTAAAAACGTCTCACAGAAAACAACCCAGTTATATATTCTCCTTAGAGCTCACTATACCCCTGGCATTGCCCAAAGCTTCACAGGTACTGGAGGGAAGTCCTGGCCACACTCAACTGTATATTTCACACTAATGTACCATTAAACCCAAAATACTGTATACTTGGGGCCCTGGAGGAGGTCATCCAAGGGGAGGCAACAAGGGTCACGCTCTCTAGGGCCCTCTTTCAGGCCAGAAAGAACATCCTTGGAAATCTGACACAGCACCCTCCAGCAAGTCATGGATGCAGGGCCGGCCCTACCATGGGTCCCAGTGTGTCCATTGGACCCAGGCAGCACTTTGAGAGGGGCAGCAAATTGCACCACAACCACCTCTCCTTCTCTGCTATTTACTTAGCAAATTGACGACCAAGATTTTTTTTTACAGCAGTTTTGTGTGTCATGACAACAACTCCCCCCAGGCCGCTCCACCTGCCCCTATACTGCAATAGCCCGCCCCTTGGAACTGAACATAATGGTACGTCATATAATTTTGCATGTAGACAAGGTACTGTTGCATGTAAATTTTAGTTTTAATTATCATGATATAAAATAATGGATGTGGGGCCTTTTGGTGAGCGTGATTGTTTTTTGGGGGGAGTAGGGGGCAGCATTTCATTCTTGGACCCAGGCAGCACAATGTCTTGGGCCGGCCCTGCATGGATGGCTCACATGGGTTCGACCCTTCTCTAAGAAAGATACATTTACCAACACAGGGCAAATTTGAGAAACTCTGGGCCCCATGGTTAGATACCCCAGGCTTGAGCCCTATTGCACTGGTTAGGATGAGACTTCTGCAATGTTTTTGATGATGGAAGCTTAGCTGAGTACCCTTATGTAGAGAAGAGAGAGTTGTGTGTAAATGAAACTGATATAAATATTCATGTTCTGATGTCTAGATGGAGGTATGGGGGCGGTGGGCAGGGTTGCCAACCGCCAGTAAATTTAATGACAGTTTGTAAAAATCTGTGATTTTTACAATTGTCTATAAATATCAGGGTCTGATAATTTGTCACGCTGTGCTGAATTTTTAAGTGTAAACCATGCAAATTACTTGCTATAGGTATTGCCAGTGTTTCCATTTTATGTTTAAATATCAATTGTCTTAGTTTTTAATAGGAGTTCTATTTTTTTTTTAAGTTGCCAGTAAAAATAGTGCTCAGCCAGTAAATTTTTCATGCTTTGCCAGTAAAAAACGCTGCAGGAGGTTGGCAACACTGGCGGAGGACCCATAGATATACACTGTTTGTAGGTTTATTGCCACATGTAATATTCACTCATTTTGGCACTGTATGATGAAATGGCTCTGTACACTGAATAGATCTGAAATGTTCTTCACGTGTTACTGCAAATTGGACAATACAAACCTGTTTGATTTAAAAAAAAAAGTGAGTTAAACAGGAAGTAAAGTCTTCCTCATTAATTGCACCTACAGGTAAGGCTAAAGTAAGGCTTACCTGTAGGTACAGTAAATATCTCCTAAACTTGCACCGTTTAGGAGATATTCACTGTATACGCTGACGTCACCGTGCATGCGCACTGAAGGAAAATGCTGTTTCTTCAGGGTCCGTGCGTGCGGGAGAGACGTCATCAAGGCTCTGGCAAAATCACAGCGTCGTAGCCCGTGAACCCGGAAGTAACTCCGGGAAAAATGTCAGCGATGTGCCGGCGCCACTGCAGGGCATGGTTCTAAGGAAAGTATTTCATAATGAGCTAGTATGCAATACATACTAGCTCATTATGCGTTTGTCTTGCAGGTTTTTTTTTTTGGGGGGGGGGGGTTGGAGGTTTACAACCTCTTTAAAGCTTCACTTTGCAAATAATACCCAATCGCATGCAAGGAAAATAAAAAAAGCAACTTTTTTTTTTTTGGAGCAACTGCTTTTGCTGAGTGCAACTGCACATTGCAAAGTGCACAGTGTATTTACCCATCGTGGTGTAGTGGATAGCACTTTAGCCTGGCAGCAAAAAAGGTCACTGGTTTGAATCCCAACCGCAACACTACCTGCCTGGAGTTTGCATGTTCTCCCTGTGCCTGCGTGGGTTTCCTCCGGGTACTCCGCTTTCCTCCCACACTCCAAAGACATGCTGGTAGGTTAATTGGCTCCTGTCTAAATTGGCCCTAGTATATGTATGAATGTGAGTTGGGGATCTTAGATTGTAAGCTCCTTGAGGGCCAACGAAAAAAATAAAAGGAACGTACGCTAACCCATAATAAACGTTTCACTTCGAAATTTCTCCAACA
>BLSH010448322.1:325797-336312 GCA_018402905.1 Glandirana rugosa | reverse complement strand
GCCGCACCCCCTCCGCTCCCCCAAGTGCACTTGCGCCTGAGCTTAGTAAATAAGGTAAAGCTTCACTTTGCAAATAATACCCAATCGCATGCAAGGAAAATAAAAAAAGCAACTTTTTTTTTTTTGGAGCAACTGCTTTTGCTGAGTGCAACTGCACATTGCAAAGTGCACAGTGTATTTACCCATCGTGGTGTAGTGGATAGCACTTTAGCCTGGCAGCAAAAAAGGTCACTGGTTTGAATCCCAACCGCAACACTACCTGCCTGGAGTTTGCATGTTCTCCCTGTGCCTGCGTGGGTTTCCTCCGGGTACTCCGCTTTCCTCCCACACTCCAAAGACATGCTGGTAGGTTAATTGGCTCCTGTCTAAATTGGCCCTAGTATATGTATGAATGTGAGTTGGGGATCTTAGATTGTAAGCTCCTTGAGGGCAGGGACTGATGTGAATGTACAATGTATATGTAAAGTGCTTCGTAAATTGACAGTGCTATATAAGTACCTGAAATAAAAAAAATCAGCCCCTAGGACTGAACCTTTTGTCTCTGGCTGATTGCCTTCTACTGTTGCATTTGAGTTATATGATATCCCTACTCTGGAAGCATTCATCTGCAAATCCTAATACCAGCCAGTCGACCTAAATAATGCATGCCAATATTAAAGTACTCTTTCCGGCTTTGGAGAAAATGTTAAAGTGGTACTCAACTCCCCCTATACCCCCCCACTCCCCACCCACTATGTTATGTTTCCACTTACCTGTAGTGTTCTTCAAAGCACATACTCACTTGCACAGCAAATCCAGCGCTGGTCCATTGCAATCCACTGGGTGTCACACAGTGGGTCCCGCGCCACCATCTTGGTCCTCTTCGGCTGGCTATCTCTGCCTAGCTGGAGCTATCACTTACATACCTGACCCACCTCCAGCACACTTCCCCAGCCACTCTGTGTGCCAACCTCCTCCTGCAACCTCCTGGGAGAAGCGATGTGAGTATCCCAAGAGGCTGCAGGACCAGGTATATATCATTCGGGCCTAGGGTGGAATGACAGGGAGGAAGAGGGCTAATGAGTCAAAAAAAAGTAAAAAGACAAATAAACAAATTCAAAAATTGCTGCAATTCTTCGTGGGGGGGGGGGGGGGGTAAAGCATTTTAATTTGTGTTGGTTTTAAGGTATTTTGGAGGTTGATACTCCTCCCAGATTCCCGTCGATTTAATTCAGTTGTAATTTAATTCAATGGGGTTGTTATACTAAAGGTAAGTAGACTTTTCACTTTGCAAGGGAATGTTCCCCAGAGCTTAGTGAATGGGGTGAAGCTCTGCTGACTCCCATCATTCAATCATAATCAAGCAAAAGTGCTGTTTTTTATTTTCCTTGGTTATTCTTTGCAAAGTGAAATTTCATCACATTTCCTAAGTTCTGGGGATAATACCCTTGTAATGTGCAACTTCCCTTGCAAAGTGAACAGACTATTTGCCTTTAGCAAATCAACCCCTATTGAATCCTAATGCAAGAGGAAGGAGTTCCCAGGTTACTCAGTATAATATACCTTTTAGCCCCACCTCCAGCACTAATGAAATCCTACTCGCTGAACAAATAAAGCTCAACCTCCTTCGTCATTAAGCTCTACTGCAAGCAGATTAGATTATGGAGGATTTTGATGTCACAGGTATGTGAGAGGCCGAATGACATTTAAGATCTCCGCACGTTATGCTTCTATAGGATATCCTAATAGGCCTGAAAACAGGTAAACAGCAAAGCAACACAGACTTAAACACTACGTTGCTTTAACTGACAATTGCGCGGTCGTGCAACGTTGTACCCAAACAAAATTTGCTTCCTTTTTTTCCCACAAATAGCGCTTTATTTTGGTGGTATTTGATCCCCTCTGCGTCATTTCTGATCACCGCTATTAACAAAAAAAGAGAGACAATTTTGAAAAAAAAACAATATTTTTTACTTTTTGCTATACTACATATAAAAAAAAATGTATTCATCCGTTTTGGCCGATATATATTCTTCTACATATTTGTGGTAAAAAAAAAAAAAAATTTGCGATTGGCGTTTATTGATTGGATTGCGCAAAAGTTGTTTACAAAGTGAAAAATTAAAAATGAAAAAAATGAAAATTAATTTCTTGCGTTTTTTTACTATTTTTTTGATATTGGAGCGGACATACCGCACATTTTTAACACTTTTTTGGGACCAAAATTTGACGGCACTAAATAAGTACCTGAAATAATAATAATAAATAAATAAGACAAATACTCCCTTCCAGCCCTGCCCTCTTAACTACAAGGAAAAAACAGGTTTATGTGTATAAGATTTACCCATAATCCCATGTATTTCTCACACAGTTAACCAGTTGCCGACCGCCCACCACGGCTTGACGGCGGTAACATGGCTCTCCTGTGCAAATCGCCGTCACCCGGAGCGAGTATTGTGGGCGCGCCCACGCGCTAGCGGGGGAGCCAATCAACAGGTGGGGCGGACTCAATGTCCGCCGGCTACCCGCGATTGCTCCCACGCAGTAACAGAACGGGGAGCCTTGAATGTAAACAAGTGGATCCTCGTTCTGACAGGGGAGAGGAGTGTGACCGTATGCTTCATGTATATGGGAGCAGCGATCTCTCTCCTCCCCCACTCAGCCCAGCCCCCACACAGTTAGAACACACTAACAGGGAACACATTTAACCCTTTGATCACCCCTAGTGTTAACCCCTTCCCTGCCAGTGACATTTACACAGTAATCAATATTCATATCCCTTATTCCTTGTATAGATGTCACTGGTCCCAAAAAAGTGTCAAAAGTGTCTAATATTTCCGCCGCAAAATCGCATATTGCCATAATTACTAGTAAAAAAATAAAAATGCCATAAATCAATTCTCATCATTTGTAGACGCTATAACTTTTGCGCAAACCAATCAATATACGCGTATTGCGATTTATTTATTTTTTACCAAAAATATGAAGAATATATATCGGCCTAAACTGAGGAATAAATTTGTTTTTTATTTATTTATTTTTTTTGGATATGTATTATAGCAAAAAGTAAGAATTATTGTTTTTTTTTTTTCAAAATGATCGCTCTTTGTTTATAGCGCAAAAAATAAAAACCACAGAGGTAATCAAATACCACCAAAAGAAAGCTCTATTTGTCGGAAAAAAAGACATCAATTTTGTTTGGGCACAACGTCGCACGACCGCGCAATTGTCCGTTAAAGCGACGCAGTGCCGTATCGCAAAACGTGCTTTGGTCAGGAAGGGGGCAAATCATTCCGGAGCTGAAATGGTTAAGAGGGAGAATCTTCTGCTGCTGAAAAGGTACTGTTAGAACATAATAATGTATGATTTATCTATTTACTGTGAAATTACTGTTATTACTTCAAACTTCAGCAGGTTAAGCCACATGAGTACAGTTTTTGAAAATATAGCAAATTACCCTAAAAACAATATATTATCATTTTTTGTATATTTTCGTTGGAAACGGTGAGGGCGGTGAGTAGTGATTGGTCCTGTCTGAGAGTGTCATGTGACTAGTCTGCCTGGCATGCCAACTGACCTTGCACTTTAGTAAGAGTGATGAAATGTGTTTATGAAATTCTTATTAAAAAGTGTTTTAAATAATGAGGAGACCTTTTGAAGAACCCTTGTATGTATTGCATATCTCCAATACACACACATTTGCCCGTATTATGTCCCTTTACATATGCTGCAAAAAAAAATCTTTTGATATGCCAGAAATCCAGGGGGCTTCTAACTTCCTGTTGTGTGCTGACAACACCGTACCCATAGTTCCTCTTGGAACCTACAGTACTCCTCCCTCTTTTCTTGTTTCCATAATATAAGAGGAACGAGTGCCATAGTGCAGCAGCACACTCCTAGCAGTTAGGAGCTCAATGGATTACTTACAGAGCAACAATTTATTTAAAAGAAAAATGCCATGTCCATAAGTATTCACTAGACTTGTGCATGGCTAAAAAAATTGTTTTTTTCGTTTTTCGGAAATTCGTAAATTCAAAAAATTCCGAAATTCGGAAATTCGTAAATTCAAAAAATTCGTAATTCGGAAATTAAAAATTCGGAAATCCGAAATTCGGAAATTCGCGGTAATTCAGCAATTGCGGTAGTTTGGAAATTCGCGGTAATTCGGCAATCGCGGTAATTCGGAAATTCGCTGTAATTCGGAAATTCGGCAATTGGAGCAGACGAAAATCCGAAAACCCGAAATTCGGAACTCCGAAAATTGGAAAAAACTAAGAATATTTGAAATAATAACTAATAACTATTCAATTATAGGTATTGGAATTTCCATGAAAGTTTGGCTGTTAATGAACTTAGATATGAAATTTAGCATTAATAGTCATACTTTCAAGAAAATTTTTCAATACCTATATTTATTTAATAGTTATTTATTATTATTTCAAATATTCTTTTTTATTTCCGAAATTCGGAAATAAGGAAGAACATTTGAAATATTAAGTTATTCATTTATAATTTTTACTTCTTATAAATTATAATAAGCTATTATTTTTTCAAATGTTCTTCCTTATTTCTGACCTTTGCAGTGTGTGACTGTATATATGCATACTGTATGTATGTGTGTGTGCATGCTGGGTGTGTATATACTGGGTGTATATTGGATGTATATTGCATGTATACTGTGTGTTTACATACAATATAAGCACAGTATATACACACCCAGTATGCACACACCCAGTATATACACACCCAGTATGCACACACACACACACACATACATACAGTATGCATATATACAGTCACACACTCCAAAGGTCAGAAATAAGGAAGAACATTTGAAAAAATAATAGCTTATTATAATTCATAATAACTAGAGTTGAGCGAACCCGAACTGTAAAGTTCGGGTCCGTACCGAACTTTTGGGTGTCCGGGACCCGGACCCGGACTTTTCAAAAAAAAGTCTGGGTTCGGGTCCGGGGTTCTGGTAATTTTACTAAGAGTTCTGAAAAGTGCTGTAAAAAAGTCCTGGAAAGTCCTAGAGGTCTGCAAAAGGAAGGAAAATGGGGGTAAGGGTCGGACAAGTGCCCTACAAAGAAATGGGGATAGGAAAACTTAAAATAATTAAAAAAAAAATAACATAAAAAAATCAAAAATGGAGGTGGACTATCTTAAAACTGTGTAAGAAAAGTATCAATTAGCGGGTAGGAGCCATATCACTGTTCTAAGAACAGTGATATGGCTTCTCCCAGCTAATTTATACTTTTATCACACAGTTTTAAGATGATTGTACATTCTACAATCATCTTAAAACTCTGTGTGAAAAGTATACATTAGCCGGGAGAAGCCATATCCCTGTTCTTAGAACATCTGCAAACTGTGTGTGAAAACTATCAATTAGCGGGGAGAAGCCATATCACTGTTCTAAGAACAGTGATATGATATATCACTGTTCTTAGAACAGTGATATGGCTTCTCCCCTCTAATTGATAGTTTTCACACACAGTTAGAAGATAATTGTAGAACAGTGATATCATATCAATTAGCGGGGAGAAGCCACATCCCTGTTCTTAGAACATCTGCAAACTGTGTGTGAAAACTATAAATTAGTGGGGAGAAGCCATATCACTGTTCTAAGAACAGTGATATGATATATCACTGTTGTGATATGGCTCCTCCCCGCTAATTGATCATTTTCACACACAGTTTGCAGATGTTCTTAGAACAGTGATATGGCTTCTCCCCGCTACTTTATACTTTTCTCACACAGTTTTAAAATAGTCCACATCCACCTCCATTTTTGATTTTTTTTATGTTATTTTTTAATTATTTTAAGTTATTTCCCTATCCCCATTTCTTTGTAGGGCACTTGTCCGACCCTTACCCCCATTTCCCTTCCTTTTGCAGACCTCAAGGACTTTCCAGGACTTTTTTACAGCACTTTTAGTAAAATTACCAGAACCCCGGACCCGAACCGTTTGGGTCTGGGTCCCGGACACCCAAAAGTTCGGTACGGACCCGAACTTTACAGTCCGGGTTCACTCAACTCTAATTATGAATTATAATAATCTATTATTTTTTCAAATGTTCTTCCTTATTTCTGACCTTTGCAGTGTGTGACTGTATATATGCATACTGTATGTATGTGTGTGTGCATACTGGGTGTGTATATACTGTGCTTATATTGTATGTAAACACACAGTATACATACAATATACATCCAATATACACCCAGTATATACACACCCAGTATGCACACACACATACATACAGTATGCATATATACAGTCACACACTGCAAAAGTCGGAAATAATGAAAAACATTTGAAATAATAATAGCTTATTATAATTTATAATAAGTAAAAATTATAAATTAATAACTTATTATTTCAAATGTTCTTCCTTATTTCCGAATTTCGGAAATAAAAAAGAATATTTGAAATAAAAATAAATAACTATTAAATAAATATAGGTATTGAAAATTTTTCTTGAAAGTATGACTATTAGTGCTAAATTTCATATCTAAGTTCATTAACAGCCAAACTTTCAAGGAAATTTCAATACCTATAATTTAATAGTTATTAGTTAGTTATTATTTCAAATATTCTTAGTTTTTTCCAATTTTCGGATTTCCGAATTTCCGAATTTCGGATTTTCATCTGTTCCAATTGCCGAATTTCCGAATTACCGCAATTGCCGAATTACCACGAATTTCCGAATTACCGCAATTGCCGAATTACAGCGAATTTCCGAATTAACGAAATTGCCGAATTACAGCGAATTTCCGAATTACCGCGAATTTCCGAATTACCGCGATTCGGAAAAAAGAAAATTCGGAAAAATTCGGAAATTGAAAATTCGGAATTCGTCCGAATTGCCGAATTTTGCAAAATTCGGTAAAAACTAAATTCGGAACGAAACGAATTGCACAAGCCTAGTATTCACAGCCTTTTCCATGTCACTCAAAATTGAGCTCAAATGCATCTTGTTTCCACCGACTATCCTTGAGATGTTTCTACAACTTGAATGGAGTCCACCTGTGGTAAATTCAGTTGATTGGACATGATTTGGAAAGGCACACACCTGTCTATATAAGGTCCCACAGTGCATGCCAGAGCACAAACCAAGCTATGAATCCAAGGGATTGTCTGTAGACCTCCTAGACAGCATTGTATGGAGGCAAAGATCTGGGGAAGGGTACAGAAAAATGTCTGCAGCATTGAAGGTCCCAATGAGCACAGTGGCCTCCATCATCCCTAAATGGAAGAAGTTTGGAAGCACCAGGACTCTTCCTGAGCGATCAGAGGAGAAGGGCCTTGGTCACTTGGTCCACAGAGCTCCAGCGTTTCTCTGTGGAGATAGGGGAACCTTCCAGAAGAACAACCATCTCTGCAGCACTCCACCAATCAGGCCTGTATGGTACAGTGACCAGACGGAAGTCACTCCTCAGTAAAGGGCACATGACAGCCCACCTGGAGTTTGCGAAAAGGCACCTAAAGGACTCTCAGACCATGAGAAACAAAATTCTCTGGTCTGATGAAACAAAGATTGAACTCTTTGGCCTGAATGGCAAGCATTGTGTCTGGAGGAAACCAGGCACCGCTCATTACCTGGCCAATACCATCCCTACAGTGAAGCATGGTGGTGGCAGCATCATGCTGTGGGGATGTTTTTCAGCAGCAAGAACTAGGAGACTAGTCATTAGTCACTAGGATATCCTAATGGAGCATTTTGGTTTGTTTTTAATATAGGTGGTTTGGCTATCTTTCCCATATTCATCCAATCTATGGAAATTATGATGTCAATGCCACAAGCGAGCCAAGCCCTCTAATATCCCCACTGCCATATTCAACACACTCCTCTTTTGATAGAATTTTAAAATTAAGAGATATATACCTGTGGTATATGATTACGGGTAGGTAACATTTCTCTATATAGCTCTATATATGTCTTAATGATACAATTGAGTACCATTCATGTTTATGACATTTATACAGCTTGAATCTATTGATCGTCTAGTATTTCCTATCAATATACATCATATCATCTTATGCAGGGTGTTGTCTATGCACTCCCGTGCTCGCCCAGGAAGAGATATAGATCTGCCTTGTCACCTCTCTTCAGTCACCCATCATCTTGTTGAGGTAGATACTCTTTGCCTATTGATGATTTATTAGACTATATACCATGACCTATTTCTATGTATAATATGTCAAAATAGACACATATTCACGTGTATATACTTTGTTTTTCATCATTATTTTTAGTGTACATTCCTCTTGTCACCTCACATACCCTCCTGAAGAAGCGGAAAACCGCGAAACATGTTGAGAGTTCTAAGGTTACACACAGCCATGGTGACTGCTGTTCTAAGCGATGTGTTTTTAGACACGTTTGTTTTGAAAAATGTCTATGTGTTAAATAAAAGCTGTATATTTTAACTTATTTAATGCAGTGTCTGTTGACGGTACCGAAAAAATCCTAGTTGCCCCAATCTCTATTTTTTTCTTTTCTCATGCACTGTATACATGTATATAAATATATAAAATGTGTTTGCAGCAGGTAATTAAATAACTTAATAAAATGTCTGAATGGTTCCACCCACATATGACCATGCATTATTTACTATAATAGCAGTCTATACATACCAGGACAGTAATGAAGAGAGGTATTCTGGGGTTGACTGGTCAGTGCTCAGAGGTGGTGAAGTAACAAAAGCTGCAGCCTTTGCCCAGTTCTTACTCCAGTAGTGAGTCCCATCGCTGCCCAGTCCAGCTGCCAGTGTCTCACCATACACCACCGTACCTGACAAGGACAAGGCTGACACTTAAATACCAGTAAAGCATACAGGGCAGGGATAGCAACAACAATTTTAAAAATAATAATTTCTCTAATTAAATGATAAATATGCGTTGTGCTGCTCTTACCATTTAAATGTCATAATGCCTCCGTTAAGTTTTGATTTTTAAGACGGAAGAAAACCCTATTTTTCTTCCGTTAAAAGAACGGAAGGGACAAAAAACAGATGTGAAATTATTGGTTGGAAGTTAAAACTTCAGTAATTTGTCTGTTAAGCCCCCTGCTTGAGTAGATTTTGAAAGTATAGTAAATGACCTTAAAAACAACATATAATAATTATTTATATATTACTTACTTATGGTAAAATAACCCCTTGCCACCCAGGCTAATTCTGACACTTCTCTCCTACATGCAAAACTTTTTTTGTCATGCAGTATTTGGGCAGCAGTTTTTCAAACGTGTTTTTTCTTGGAAAGAAACTGTTTCATGAATAAAAAAAAAACACTAAAGTTAGCCTGATTTTTTGGTATTCTATGAAAGATGATGTTACGCCGAGTAAATAGATACCTAACATGTCACTCTTTCACTCTTTTGCACACTTGTGGAATGGCGCTAAACTTCAAGAGATAGGGTTTACTTCCTCTACATTACCCTGCAAAGTAGAAGCACAATGGGCTACTATGCATCGCATAGTAGCCCATTATGTGCCACTTACCTGGAAACTAAGCCTGTGATGTCCAGCGCTGTTCGCTGTGCTGGCGGCGTCCATCTTCAGTCCTTCTTCCTTCCAGGGCTGCAACTCCGGCTCTGTGACTGGCTGGAGTCACTTGACGTCACTCCTGCGCATGCGCGCGGGAACAGCCAGTCACGGCACGATCACAGTGAAGGAACGGCACGGAGGCTGTTTCTTCACTGCGCATGTGCTGAAATGCCGTTGGCACATCCAGAACACTGCATACCTCCTGAACTGTGCAGGTTTAGGAGATATGCAGGGAACCTACAGGTAAGCCTGATTATAGGCTTGTAGGCTAAAGTGGTTGTCATGAGTTGATAACCACTTTCAGTACTTAAAAATATCAATAGGCGATGCTCTATACATTTTTACAGAGTTACAGAGGAGGTCTAGTGCTAGAATTATTTTTATTTTAGGTACTTATATAGCGCCATCAATTTACACAGCGCTTTACATAGTTACATAGTTAGTCAGGGTGAAAAAAGACACAAGTCCATCCAGTTCAACCAAAAAAAAAAAAACAAAAAAAAAAAAAAAAAAAAAGGTACATATATATACATACAACCAAATAATCCCATATACAATCCTTCACCCACAGTTGATCCAGAGGAAGGCAAAAAACCCCAGCAAAGCATGGATCCAATTTGCTATAGCGGGGGAAAAAATTCCTTCCTGATTCCCCGAGAGCCAATCGGATTCACCCTGGATCAACTTTACCTAAAGATGTTAGTACCCAGTTATATTATTTACATTAAGGAAAGAATCCAGGCCTTTTTTAAAGCAATCAACCGTGCTGGCCAAAACCACCTCTGGGGGTAGTCTATTCCACATTTTCACAGCTCTTACTGTGAAGAAACCTTTCCGTATTTGTAGATGAAATCTTTTTTCCTCTAGATGTAAAGAGTGCCCCTTTGTCCTTTGTGATGACCTTAAAGTAAATAACTCCACACCAAGTTCACTATATGGACCACTCCTAGGTACGAAACGACCCCAAAAAACGGAAGGAGACC
>BLSH010448322.1:300111-325004 GCA_018402905.1 Glandirana rugosa | reverse complement strand
GACAGTAAAGTAAAAATCCCTGAGGAATTACTGACCTTATCATGGTGACCTAACCGCATCCCGGTTACACCACGGGTATAAATTTTTCCCTAGTTTCATGATCTTTCCAAGCCTGTAGACTTTACCTTACACATTAGCCGTGTGTGGGGAACGGTGTTGAACGCTTTTGCAAAATCCAAGTATACCACGTCCACAGCCACCCCTCTGTCCAAGGTTTTACTTACCTCCTCATAAAAAGAAATCAGGTTTGTTTGACAACTTCTGTCTTTCATGAATCCATGCTGTCTGTTGCTTAAAATCTTTTTATCCAACAAGAACTCATCTATGTGGTCTTTTATTAAACTCTCCAGTATCTTCCCAGCTATAGAAGTTAAACTAACAGGTCTATAGTTACTTGGTAAAGACTTTGATCCCTTTTTAAATATGGGCACCACATTGGCCCTACGCCAATCCAGTGGTACTATTCCAGTCATTAAGGAGTCCCTAAAAATGAAATGACAGAGCTCAATTCCTTTAAGGTCCGTGGATGGATGCCATCTGGTCCGGGTGCTTTATCTACCTTTATTCTGTCAAAGAGAATATTTGCCTTCTCTTTGTCTCCAGTCACGCACTCTACACATATACATTGTACATTCACATCAGTCCCTGCCCTCAAGGAGCTTACAATCCAAGGTCCCTAAAGCCTCGTACACACGGTGCAACGGTCGTATGAAAACGGTCGTACAACCGATTGTTGTACGATCATCCGACCGTTAGTACACGCGATTTAGAACAGCCGACGTGCCGACGGTCGTACAACAGAATTTGGATGAGCAGACTAGAAAGCTTTGGTTGTACCACAAGCGGTCGTACGACTGTTGTACCGTGTGTACAGAGAAGTTGGTCCAACAAGTTGTACTGGGCAAAACACGCATGCTCAGAAGTCAGGAACGCCCGGAAGTGTCCGTTCACGGAAACCTACGTTCCTAATTCACAAATCACATTCACCTGAACTTCCTCGTTATACGCTCGTAACACGTCACTACGTTCGGCTTGGTCGTACGATCACTTAGTGCACGTCAGTATGCGAGACACAACAGCCGACATACGATTTGGGCCGTTCGGTCGTACGACCGTCGCACCATGTGTACAAGGCTTAACTCACATGAATACCCATACTAGGGACAATTTCAGACAGGATCTAATTAACCTACCAGCTTGTCTTTGGAGTGAGAATTATTGCTCTCGCTCTAATGTTCGCAGTGTATGTAACCTGTGTGTATCTGACTCTGATACCAGCCAATGCCTCACCAGCCACCGCATATCCCTGATTTACACTACCTATAGCTAAGCCTTATTATAGGCTTACCTAAAAGCAAATTTTAGCAGAGGAAGTTTACTTCCTCTTTAAATGTTTCATGCTGTTTTTATTGTTGTTAATGTCAGTCTGCAGCCCTTATTAATGAGGTCAACAATGGCAGTCCTTCATACTTTTCCTTTCTTTTTACTTGAAGGGTATAAGGCTCCATGCACACTGGACGCTATCTGGGCTCTTTCAGCGTCGGGCAGGAGACGCTGCTTACAAAAGTTTCTTTTGCAGTGTTTTGTAAGCAGCGTTTACCTGTGTTTTTCCGGGTCGGCCTTTTTTGGCGGTTTTTTTTTCTTCATTGGCTTCCATTGACTGCAAAAAACGCCAGACGCCAATAAGCCGGCGTTTACTGGCATTTAGCAGCGTTTATCGGCGTCCGGCGTTTTTTGTGGTCAGGAGAACAACTTTTGAACGCCAATTCAGGGCGTTCAGATAACAGCCCAAAAACGCCACTGCTGATAAACGACAATTAATGTCCATGTGTGCATGGACACATAGGATAACATAAAGTGGCGTTTTTGGGCTGTTAACCACCTCCCACCCGGCCACTGTATATATACGGCCGGGTGGGAGCTTCCCCGTTCTGACAGGACGTGTATACACATCCTGCAGAACGGGAGCTCGCAGCGCGGCCAAGCGGCGCATTGCTGCTGGATCCTGTGATCATTATTATCACAGGATCCAGCCGAGCAGAGATCGGGATACGGGCGCAGTGACTGGCCCTCCCGATCATGTGACGGCTGTGTCCAATCACATTGTCCGTCACATTGTAAACAGAGACGAACGTCTCTGTGACAGTTCTCCCCCCGCCGAGCTCAGTGAGAGCTCAGTGCGGGGGGGGGGGGGGGGAAGGGAGGGAGCTGCAGCTCTGTGACAGCTCTCTGCATTATGAGGATTTCATGCAGAAAGCTTTCACAGATCGCCCCCCACACAGTGCACCAAGCACACTGATACCCCTGTCCCCATACACATAAGTGTCCCGATAAAACAGTCCCCAAAACATCTGTATGTCCCCCATCACATCTGTCACCATACACAAAACATCTGTCACAGTCCCCAAAACATCTGTATGTCCCCCATCACATCTGTCACCATACACAAAACATCTGTATGTCCCCGTCACATCTGTCACAGTCCCCAAACATCTGTCTGTCCCCGTCACATCTGTCACCATACACAAAACATCTGTCACAGTCCCCCAAACATCTGTCACCATACACAAAACATCTGTCACAGTCCCCCAAACATCTGTATGTCCCCGTCACATCTGTCACCATACACAAAACATCTGTATGTCCCCGTCACATCTGTCACAGTCCCCGTCACATCTGTCTGTCCGCCAACTCCAAATAAACTCCGATTTGGGTTATTTTTACCAAAGAAATGTAGCAGTATCATTTTTGGTCAAAATTTATGAAGAGAAATGACATATTTGCAAAATTTTTATAACAGAAGGAAGAAAAATGCATTGATTTTGAAAATTTTCAGTTTTTTTAAAATTTATAGCGCAAAAAATAAAAAACCCAGGGGTGATTAAATACCACCAAAAGAAAGCTCTATTTGTGTGAAAAAAATGATAAAAATTTCATATGGGTACACTGTCGCATGACCGCGCAATTGTCATTCAAACTGCAACAGCGCTGAAAGCTGAAAATTGGTCCGGGAAGGAAGGGGGTTTAAGTGCCCAGTATTGAAGTGGTTAAAAAAAAGGACCAAAAACGGCCGTTTAACAGATACAGTGTGCATGGAGGTGCTGATGTATGAAAAGTGTGCTAAGAGAAAACAGCCTCCAAATCTTACAACCCAAGTTCAGAAATAAATCACCGATTCCGACTTCATTCTATGAGCAATGAGAAATGTGTTCACACATCAGTCCCTGCAGTTATTAATGGTCCCGGTTCTCCATGGGTCAGGGGATTGTAGTACAGGTGTGATTTCTTATAATGAATGACAATTGGTTTTTTGGCTAAAACAAAATGAGATTTGCTGCAAGAACGAGCAGAGGAAATATTCCCATTAAAATTCTTTCACAAAAATGGCCCCAGCAGAAGACTGACAAGCTAATATTTTACCTTTCCTCTTTGCTTGGGCGATCACGTCGGCAGCCCCCTTGCCCATGACTTTAGTGATGTAGAGGGGGCAGTTGGCTTGTTTGGCGATGGTTATGGCACGGTAAGCTGCCTCCGCCTCCACCTAGCAGAGCAGAAATCACATTATGTACAGCAGCTGGAGCCATCGGGCACAGACACCTCATAGGGGAATCAATGAAAGCAGCTCATTACCTCCTCTGGGTGGCTGAGGACATGGCCTTCAGGTCCAGTGATGCCAAGTTCTAGCAGACGTTTTTGTTCCTGCACAACATGAATTATGAAAGACAAGTAAATTGCTTGGGAGAGGAAGGGTGCAGCAATGTGATTGCAATGTTTATCCATTAAGCTACAGAGAAGGATTGCTGAACTGAACTGCTGTTAGAACAAAATAAATGGGAGCAATTAAATAGAGACTGTGCTTGAAGGTGACTCAACTCAAGGATTAATTTTTATTTATTTCAGGTACTTATATAGGGCCATAAATTTACGCAGCGCTTTACATATTTAGTATACATTCACATTAGTCCGTTTCCTCAAGGAGCTTACAATCTAAGGTCCCTAACTCACATTCACACATACTAGGGCCAATTTAGACAGGAGCCAGTTAACCTACTAGCATGTCTTTGGAGTGTGGGAGGAAACCAGAGTACCCGGAGGAAACCCATGCAGGCACAAGGAGAACATGCAAACTCCAGGCAGGTAGTATGTATTTTTAATTCAAAAATATACTTTCTGTACCCATCGACAGCCTCATAATCCTCATATCTGGGTACATCTCTCCATAATAGCTTTGGTCCCAGCATTTTGTTTCTTTTGTTCTGTATAGGGGGGTCAAATATCTTGCGCACTTGTGTTTTTTGGTGCACATGTTTATTTGCATATATGTTACTACTACTTATGTACAGTATCTCACAAAAGTGAGTACACCCCTCACATTTTTGTAAATATTTTATTATATCTTTTCATGTGACAACACTGAAGAAATTATACTTTGGGGTTGATTTACTAAAGCTGGAGAGTGCAAAATCTATTGGAGCTGTGCATGGTACCCAATCAGCATCTAACTTCAGTTTGTTCAAATAAGCAATGACAAAGAAACCTGGAAGCTGATTGGTTTCTGTTTAGAACTGCACCAGATTTTGCCCTCTCCAGCTTTAGTAAATCAACCCCTCTGCTGCAATGTAAAGTAGTGAGTGTACAGCTTGTATAACAGTATAAATTTGCTGTCCCCTCAAAATAACTCAACACACAGCCATTAATGTCTAAAGCGCTGGCAACAAAAGTGAGTATACCCCTAAGTGAAAATGTCCAAATTCGGCCCAATTAGCCATTTTCCCTCCCCGGTGTCATGTGACTTGTTAGGGTTACAAGCTCTCAGGTGTAAATGGGGAGCAGGTGTGTTAAATTTGGTGTTATCGCTCTCACTCTCTTATACTGGTCACTGGAGGATCAACATGGCACCTCATAGCAAAGAACTCTCTGAGGATCTGAAAAAAAAGAACTGTTGCTCTACATAAAGATGGCCTAGGCTATGAGAAGATTGCCAAGACCCTGAAACTGAGCTGCAGCACAGTGGCCAAGACCATACAGCAGTTTAACAGGACAGGTTCCACTCAGAACAGGCCTGGCCATGGTCAACCAAAGAAGTTGAGTGCCCGAGCTCAGCATCATATCCAGAGGTAGTCTTTGGGAAATAGACGTGTGAGTGCTGCCAGCATTGCTGCAGAGGTTGAAGGGGTGGGGGGTCAGCCTGTCAGTGCTCAGACCATACGTCGCACACTGCATCAAATTGGTCTGCATTGCTGTCGTCCCAGAAGGAAGCCTCTTCTAAAGATGATGCACAAGACTGCAAACAGTTTGCTGAAGACAAACAAACTAAGGACATGGATTACTGGAACCATGTCCTGTAGTTTGATGAGACCAAGAGAAACTTATTTGGTTCAGATGGTGTCAAATGTGTGTGGCGGCAACCAGGTGAGGAGTACAAAGACAAGTGTGTCTTGCCTACAGTCAAGTATGGTGATGGGAGTGTCATGGTCTGCATGAGTGCTGCTGGCACTGGGGAGCTACAGTTCATTGAGGGAACCATGAATGCCAATATGTATTGTGACTGAAGGAGAGCATGATCCCCTCCCTTCGGAGACTGGGCCGCAGGGCAGTATTTAAACATGATAACGATCCCAAACACACCTCCAAGACGACCACTGCCTTGCTAAAGAAGCTGAGGGTAAAGGCGATGGACTGGCCAAGCATGTCTCGAGACCTAAACCCTATTGAGCATCTGTGAGGCATCCTCAAATGGAAGGTGCAGGAGTGCAAGGTCTCTAACATCCACCAGCTCCGTGATGTCCTCATGGAGGATTGGAAGAGGACTCCAGTGGCAACCTGTGAAGCTCTGGTGAACTCCATGCCCAAGAGGGTTAAGGCAGTGCTGGAAAATAATGGTGGCCACAGAAAATATTGACACTTTGGGCCCAATTTTGACATTTTCACTTAGGCATGTACTAACATTTGTTGCCAGCGGTTTAGCTATTAATGGCTTACAAAAATGTGAAAGGTGTACTCACTTTTGTGAGATACTGTATGTATACATATATATTTTTATTTATTTATTTTTTCTCTTTTTATATATATTTTTACGTTTTTGATTTCCCTGTACGATATCTCTGTACATTTTGTGTGTTTGTACATTCTGTTTTGTTATTGAAAACTTAAATAAATTAAGATTGAGCACAAAAATATACTGTATATACTCACGTATAAGTCGAGTTTTTTGACCAGATTTTGTGTCAAAAAAACGAGATTCGTCTTATACGTGAGTCAACAGCCGGTACGAGCGCGGGGGAACATTCCGCGGGCACCCGCGGCGGCTGAGATGCATTCCAGGGATGCCGTCACGTCCGCTGACGGCCTGCTGGAGGGCGGAACTTCAGCTCAGTCACACTTGCGACGTGACTGGGCTGAAGGTAAGGGCAGAGGACACAGGCACTTCCTATGAATGGAATAAGGCTGCCGTGTCCTTCTTATGTAAAAATGTAAAGGAAAAAAAAACTGTTTGGCAATTCGATTAACTAACCATATTAACCCTTATTGTGTGAACAATAAGGGTTAATATGGTCAGATATTCAAATGACAAAACTGTGTTTTTTTTTCTTTGCATTTGACATATGTGAAGAACACAGCAGCCTTATTCAATACATAGGAAGTAAGTATACTGTACTGTAAAAAATAAACAGTTGTACATACATTTTGGTATCTATTTTTATTTTTGAAATTTACCAGTGGCTGCTGCATTTCCCACTTAGGCTTATACGTGAGTCAGTAAGTTTTCCCATATTTTTTGGGCAAAAGTAGGGGGGTCGGCTTATACACGGGTCGACTTATACACGAGTATATACGGTACTTTGTATTCCACTCAGCCACCTTCAAATCTCCTTTTTTTTCTGCTGTGATCTGACTCCCTGAGGGTGGCTACCAGTCGGCTGGTGGTAATTTTTTTCTAGGGGGGGGGGGACAGCAACCACTGCACCCACAAACAACCCCCCACCTCCCAGCCTGGTCCGGTAGGTTGGACGGTTACTCACCCCATCCAGGGCGCGGGCAGCTCTTCCCGACGGGCAAAGGGTGGCAGCTCCCCCCGGTGTCTCCTCCCGCTTCCTGACTGGCTGGGAGGAGAATCAGGATGATAATAGCGAATATTAATTCGCTATTGTCACACAACTGGGGGGGCTCCAGGAGCAGTGCTCCATGTGATCCATGCGTCCGGAGCCCTGCATGTAGATTAGGTGGCCAGACGCATGGATATTGGGTGGCAGCGCCCATGCACCCTGCATTACAGGCTGCCACTGGTGGCTACATTCCTTCTCCATGGTCCACTGTATGTAGGAATGTAGCCACCCTCCTTTGCTTACTCCTAAGAAGGACTACGGAATTTGTAGTGTTCATAGAGCAGTGCACATGGCTGCAACTAATGTGTGATGCTTGTTCCAAACAAATGGAACCGAGGGAGAGAAAGAGAGGTCCAAGAGCTCACGGAGGACAAGGAGGCAGAAAATCACAGTAAGAAACTATTTTATGAAAAACAGATTACAGGACTATTAAGTAGTGGATGTGTATGGATTATTTTAGGCAAATAAGACTATGGTTTAGTGTCACTTTCAAGTATATTTGAACCCAAGATCAAAACTGTAATAAATTACAGCTTACCAGACCATAGATGTGGTGGATACAATGTATTTGCAGGCCTAGAACATTTTCTGCAAGTACAGAAAAATACCCTGTGATCCTGACAGAAATCCAGTGTTCTTGTAACTCCTGTACACTGAACTGAAATCTGAAAGAAAATTAGCTTTCCTAGGTAACTGACATACCCTTGGTGGATACAGAATAGAAAGTAAGTGTAGTCAACTTACAAATGACATTCTCAAATAGGGTTCCTCCAGAGTATGTCGGGAGCACCTTGAGCTGTGGCTGATTGACCTCCCATTTGATGGTTTCTGCATAATTCCAGGGCCAACGCCACTTCGAAGAGTTAGCAGCATGGCAGCAATGCTCTGTTCAGCAATCTGTAAGGGTGGCATTCTGTCCACCATTGTAAGAGGGGCAATCTTTCAACGTACCACTTGGAAAGAGCTAGATTTACTCTAGAGCTATGGTCTCCAAACTACAGCCCTGGTGCCGGATGTGGCCTTTGCATGCCTTTATCAGGCCCTTGGGACACTATTCCTCCCACTGATATAAGGCACTATTCCTTCTACACCAACAATGAGGCATACTTCCTGTCACTGATACCAACAATAGGGCACTATTCCTACCACTGACCCCAACAATTTTGCACTATTCCTACCAATGACTCCAACAATGGGGCACTATTCCTAGCACTGACCCCAACAATGGGGCACTATTACTACCACTGACTCCAACAATGGGGCACTATTCCTAGCACTGACCCCAACAATGGGGCACTATTCTTCCCACTGACACCAATTATGGGATGCTGTTCCTCCCACTGACACCAACTGCAGGACCCTATTCCTCCCACTGACGCCAATGATGGGCCACTATTCCTTCCCCTGATGCAAACAATGGGGCACTATTCTTCCCAATGACTCCAATGATGGGGCAGTATTTCTTACCCTAATACCAATGATGGGGCACTATTCCTCCCACGAATACCTTTTATGGAGCATTCTTTACCCCTACTGACACCAGAGCATTTTCTACACACATTGGCCACAGTCCAGCACCCCTCAAAGTCTGAAGAACAATAAACTGGCCCCTTGTTCAAAAAGTTTGGAGACCCCTGTTCTAGAGCAATATTTCTAAACATTTTACACATTTGAAGCAACTTTCAGGTCCAGGGGAATCCCTGAAAATTGTTACTATACCTCGTGCCCGCAGTACTTTATTGTGGTGGTGAATAGAAAGAATGTTCATTATATATATTATAATTATAACCTACCTGAGAGGAAGACATTTTTAACTGCTCATGGAACCCCTAACAACTTCTGGAGGAATCCCGATTGAGAAAGGATTCTCCAGAGGAACCCTTTAAATAATTTTCAGATTTCTAGGAACCCCTTCATGGGAAAACTGTCCCTAACATTGGTGGTCAGAAAGGATGAGTTAAGGTTCAGGCCAAATGCAGTTCAGCCCAAACTTGCTGGAAGCTGTCAGCAAGCCCCAACCCCAATCAGACGCAGTCGTGAAATTCTCCACGTGTAACTCATGGGCTGGGATGCAGATAACATCATTGACCTAATATGCCCATATTTTGACAATGTCATTAAAGAAATGTGTCCATGTGCCCCTAATAGGTCAATGATGTCAGCAGCAATCCCAACCCCTTTGTTACAAGGTCGCAGCTAAACGGGACAGCAGCTATTATGTGAGAGCTTCCCGTAGGTTTGTGCTGAACCTCAGCTCGTAATTACTGACCGCTAATGTAAGGGGAATTTTTCCCACTGACCCCCATGAAGGGGTTCCCAGAGACTTGAATATTATTTCAAGGGTTTCAATAGGGTTAAAAAAGTTGAGAAAGGCTTCCCTAGAAGTGTGTTACTGGTAGGATAACAAGAAGAACTAAAGAAAACCAAAAAATGGCCACTGCCCCCATCTATAACTGGCCTTTGCAGTAACTAAACTAAAGAACAAAGGAAAACAACTGCCTGTAAAATGAAAACTAATGCAGGCACCACATCTAAGGACTAGTAAGCTGCAATATATGAAATGTTTAGTTCTGGGTTTAGCTACACTTTAACATCAACCATTGCTGCAGATGAGAGGAGGGGAGGATGATGGTACCTCTTGAATGATGTCCCCGTTTTCCGCATGAACCTGTGCTATGGCACCCAGCTCCCGAATGATGCTGAAGATTTCAAACATCTGTGAAAAGAAGATGGAGGTGAGAACAATGGTAGCTTAATAACATTCAAGTCTGCAATAAGATAATCAACCAGGGGTTGCAGAAAAGAAAAACGCTTGATTCCCCCATCAACACAGTCGGGAATCCCTCCTGCAGCACTATTGTAACGCTATTAATAACATGTAAAAATTTGACAGGCTGGTTGAACTGAAGTTGATCGATGATTCGGCTTTAGTGCAACCAGCCTGCCCATTGGTGGATCTAATCTCGGCCAGCTGAACCGGCCACAATTCAATCCATCTATGGCCGGCTTTAGCCTCAGCAATGAAGAAAAAGAAATATAAATCCTTTAACAGGTAAAACAGCGCCTACGTGAGTATTTCAATAGTGAATGTATCTGCTTGCCTGGTGTTGAGCTCTAATACAATGGATGCTTTGGCTACCTAGAGCACAAGAGGACTGAAATAAGCACTCCTGTGCTGATCATCGTTCAAATTGCTCTTGTTGGCGGCTAATACCCTTTTTGCCTTTTTTATAAAAATATCTATAAATTTACTGAGCATGACATAGCAGGTCACTATTTAAGCTATGAAATTACAACAGTAGCCTAATATAATGGATTTAGCTAGTCAATATTTGATCTGCATAGGTTTTATTTTATTTTACCTCGGCATCCGAACATTGGTATTTGTCTTTGTAGGCCATAAATAAAAGAAATGAATTCACACCTGAAAAAAAAAAAGGAAAAACATGGTAAGTCATTTTAGATTGGCTCTGGTTCCTCTGTGTGCATAGGCGTGTGCACAGTGTGTGCCAGGTGTGCCCAGGCACACCCTGTGCAGCACAGATTCCCCCTATTGCCCTGACTCCCCCCGTCCCTTCCTCTGCTGCAGGCACACACAGGAGGATGTTTTATAATAATTGGGAGAAGGGGGCGGTAAATATGTCATTTAAAAGCCCCTTCCATTTCTGAATGAACACAGTGAGTGATTGTACAGAAAAAGAAACATTTATAACGGATGGGATTTTTATGGTGCCAAACACAACACAAACACAAAATATATATAAAAGAATTATACAAACTTTATTTAATATTATTAAGATATATGAGAGGTGAATATATCAACCTCTCCTTGGATAGCATTGATGAGCTTTACCACATGTAAGCAAATTTGATACTGAGAAAAATTAATAGTAGTGCCCTCCTGTTCTATCATGTTTCACGATGTGCTTCATCAGGAACAACAGGGCTTACACTAAATTCTCAGTCGGGGGAGTATATGGGATTCCACAATTGTTGGGGAGCCGAAAAATTTCATAAGGGAAGGCCTGGATGTTCATAAGAGGCTGCGGAGTGTGCTGCACAGACTAGGATGGAAATATCCAAAAACTGGCCCCCAGATAAAGACATAAAAGGGCCCAACATGGGCAGCTCAACAAGCAAATATTAAAACAAGATGGAAACACCACGACATATGCTTCAGGGAATAACCAAGGCATTAAGGAAATATGTTAACAGGGAAACACTGGAGATGGACGGCGGGACTTAGCAATACGACCTATTTAGGTTAACCAGTACATCCTGGCTGGGAACGCTTTGTTGGACCCATGGATCACCTTTGTCCATGCTGACCATGCTGCAGGGAAAAAACCAAGGCATTAAGGAAGCATGGTCAGCATGGACAAAGGTGATCCTATGGGTCCAAGAAAGCGTTCCCAGCCAGGATGCACTGGTTAACCTAAATAGGTCGTATGAAGCATATGTCGTGTTGTTTCCATCTTGGGCCCTTTTATGTCTTTATCTGGGGGACAGTTTTTGGATATTTCCAACCTAGTCTGTGCAGCACACTCTGCAGTCTCCTAGTGAACATCCAGGTCTTCCCTTATGGGATTCCCCAACAATTGTGGAATCCTATATACTCCCCCGACTGAGAATTTACATAAGCCATGTCGTTCCTGATGAAGCACATTGTGAAACATGTAGAACAGGAGGGCACTACTATTAATTTTTCTCCGTTTTAAATGTGTTTACATGTGGTAAAGCTCATCAATGCTATCCAAGGAGAGGTCGATATATTCACCTCTCATTTATTTTAATAATATTAACCACTTCCTTACTGGGCACTTAAACCCCCCTCCTGCCCAGACCAATTTTCGGCTTTCAGCAATTTGAATGACAATTGCGCGGTCGTGCGACATTGTACCCAAACAAAATTTACATCCTTTTTTTCCCCACAAATAGAGCTTTCTTTTGGTGGTATTTGATCACCTTTGGGTCATTTCTGATCGCCGCTATAAACAAAAAAAGAGCAACAATTTTTCAAAAAAGAACAATATTTCTTACTTTTTGCTATAATACAAATCCCCAAAAAAAATTATTCATCAATTTTGGCCGATATATATACGTCTACATATTTTTGGTAGAAAAAAATTGCAATCGGCGTTTATTGATTGGTTTGCGCAAAAGTTATCGCGTCTACAAACTAAGGGAATTGATTTATGGCAGTTTAATTATTTTTATTTTTTTTACTAGTAATGGCGTCGATCTGCGATTTTTATCGGGACTGCGATGTTGCAGCAGTCATGTCGGACATTTTTTACACTTTTTTGGGACCAATGACATTTATACAGCGATCAGAAATTTAAATATCCACTGATTACTGTATAAATATCATTGGCAGGGAAGGGGTTAACCTGCAGGGGGCAGTGAAGGGGTTAACAGTGTTCCCTGGCTGTGTTCTAACTGTGGGGGGGATGGGCTGGCCGGGACATAACAGATCTAACTGATCCCAGTGACAGGGATCAGTAGATCTGTTATGTCCCCTGTAACAGAACGGAGAACCGCCGTGTTTACATCGGCGGTTCCCCGTTCTGCAGCTCTGTCAGGCGATCGCGGGTCTCGAGCGGACATCGAGTCCGCCCAAGCCGCAGGCACGGCCGCCAGGGGCGCGCCGGGAGCGTGCACAGGGGACGACGTCCAATTCAGATCCACGCTGGAGCCGTACTTCAGCAAAAGCACGGATCTGGAGGGGTTAAATAAAGTTTGTATATTTTTATTACATATATTTTGTGTTTGCATTGTGTTTGGCACCAAAAAAATCCCATCTGCTATAAATGTTTCTTTTTCTGTAAAATTAAATAAGCAGGATGACGGTGCCTTTGGCCGATTGAGCACATTGCAGCCTTTTTGGAATTTAAAACAGTGAGTGATTGGTACCATGTGTTTGAGCTGTGGGTGCACACCCCAATGCAATAGGCTGCGCACACCTATGGCTGGGTGGGTTATATGGTTGCCGGTTGCATATGCTCCATGTCCACATCTGGCATTGCTTCATGTTTGTAAATTACTGATGAGTCTGCCATGTTGGGTATATATGTGGAAGACTGTATTTCTTCAGTAAGTACAAAGTACCAGATCCCATATCGACTGATCCCAATAAGAATGTACCCCCTTTGATAGAACTTCCCATACCTCTCATTAGCAAGAACGAAATGCAATCATACAACTATTTCAGATTTGAAAAATCCCCCCAAAAAACATTAATGTAAGCATACCTCCCAACTTTTTGAGATGGTAATGAGCAGGGGAGGGCTGGCCCAGGGGGTAGGGTGGCAATTGCCCCCCAGGCCACCCTAACTTACATTTAAAATGGCCGATGGCTGCTGCCCGCTCACTCTTTTTTTTCTTGTGGAGGAAGGAAATAGGGCCCAGGGGCGCAGCCACCAACTAACTGCAGGCAAAGGGGGGCGCCCAGGGCCGGCCCTACCATGGATCCCGCTAGGCCCATTGAGTGGGCATGGATGGTGAGCTGATTCGGTGCTTCAATGGGCCACTTGACTGGACTTGCCCCCCAGGCCTACGGCTGCCAGCCCTCCCCTGGTAATGAGGGACATCTATTAGCAAACCTATGTAGGCTTAGGACACACCCCCTGCCATGCCCCCTTAAAGGGGAATTCTACAAAAATTTAGTTAAACCCATAAGTGCTTTTTTTTTTTTTTTTTACCACTACTATTCATTTATATTGGCTTTTGAAATATACAAATGCAGCAATTTAGAAATTGGATGAATGGTTTAGCACTTCAAAACACTGTTTGAAAGATAAAAAGTGCATTTTATATACAACTATATATCGTATTTGCCGGCGTATAAGACGACTTTTTAACCCATGAAACTCTTCTCAAAAGTCGGGGGTCGTCTTATACGCCGGGGATTAGGGCCGGTTCACAACCACTTCCCGACCAGTGCCGTAAATAGGCGGCGGTCAGGTTTGAGTGGCTCTCCCAGGACATAGCCTGCACCTGCAGGCTATATCCCGGTGTAATTTTTTAGAGCTGGCGGTCGGCTATCCAGGGGTAACGACCGATCCGGCTCGGAAGCCGCTCGGTCGTTAACCCAGGGGGCGGGAGGGGACATCCCCCCCCTCCCGCCGCCTTCCGCCGCTCTTCTCCGGCCTCCCGTCCCACCGGGAGACCGGAGCGACGATCCGGCGTGTCCGCCGGCTGGAAGGAGACCTGACAAAAGCCGTAATCGGGTCTCCTTCGGCAAAGCGACGTCACTTCCGGTTTACTGGCGGCTAACGGCGCCAATTTTAAAAAAGTGACAGTATTCAGAATCGCCGCTTTTGGCGATCTAAATACTGTGAAGTGCAAAGGAGGGATGGGGGGTCTTTTAGACCCCCCGGCCCTCCAAAAAGAGTACCTGTCACCATATATTACTATCACAAGGGATGTTTACATTCCTTGTGATAGCAATAAAAGTGATCAGATTTTTTTTTTAACGGAACAGTGCTAAAAATAAATAAATAAAAAAAAAAGATTTAAATCGCCACCGTCCCTGCGCAGCAAAGAAAACGCATACGTAAGTCGCGCCCACATATGAAAACGGTGTTCAAACCACACATGTGAGGTATCGCCGCGATCGCCAGAGTGTGCGCAATAATTATAGAAAAAGACCTCCTCTGTAAGTCTAACGTGGTAACCGTTAAAAAATTTTAAACCGTCGCCTATGGAACTTTTTAAATACAGGACTTTGTCGCCATTCCGCGAGTGCGCGCAATTTTCAACCATGTCATGTATGGTATCTATTTACTCGGCGTAACATCCTCTTTCACAATATGCAAAAAATTTGGGCTAACTTTACTGTTGTCTTATTTTTTAACTCAAAAAAGTAAAATTGTTCCAAAAAAATCGCGCTTGAAAGACCGCTGCGCAAATACCGTGTGACAAAAAGTATTGAAACAATTGCCATTTTATCCTCTAGGGTGTTTGAAAAAAAATATATATAATGTTTGGGGGTTCTAAGTAATTCTCTAGCAAAAGAAAATGCTTTTAGCTTGTGACCACCAAATGTAAAAAAGTAGCCCTGACAAGTCGTCTCCATGCTGTGCAATGGAACCGTTCTAATAGGAGGGAATTGCTTCACTCCGACTTAGAAAAATGGTCCCTGCACTATTTTCAGGGCGATCTCAGCGCGGCTTACATTGACTTCTATGATAGAAGTCTCCTCACAAGCCGCGCTGAGATTGCCTCGAGGGGGGCGACTTGCTTCGCCCTGGCAAGTCGCGCCGCTTACTGCACTATTTTCAGGGCGATCTCAGCGCGACTTGCATTGACTTCTATGATAGAAGTCTCCTTACAAGCCGCGTTGAGATCGCGGAAGAGGGGTAGTCTTATATGGTGAGTATAACCCAAACCCTATATTTTAACAGGAAAAGTAGGGGGTCGTCTTATACGCCCAGTCGTCTTATACGCCGGCAAATACGGTAGATCAGAACAAAACGAGGGACAAGTGAGGAGGAAAGAGGGACAGAGGGACTTTGTTCCAAATCAGAGACAGTCCCTCGAAATCCGGGACAGTTGGGAGCTATGATGTAAATGAGGTGGGGATCTCACCCTTGTCCTTTACTAAAGCTTCCATCTCTTCTTTCAGGCTCTCGTGCCAATGTGTGATGTCCACATGTAATGAGTAATCACAGCAGACTTTCCCATCAGCCCACTCTCTCCATTGGTCATATGCAGCAGTCAGGCTCATTCCAGCCTCAGGAAAGACGTGGTCAACTGTAAGAGAACGCAAAGGGTCTGTGACTGAAAGAAAACTCTAAATTATATTTTTACCATAAATACTGCAGTTCTATAGATGCCTGTGTACATTATACATGACACATAATGGTCAACTCATGCAAGTGGCAGATGTGGTCAGCATAGGGCCCCTGCCTCAGAACCATTTTTTGGGTCTTCCCAGTGAATCACAGACCTAAGTACAGTTATTATTAATTAATTGTGTGTATTTTATTGCGTTTAACATGCTTTACACATTTACATTCGCATAAGCCCCTATCCTCAAGGAGCATACAAACTAAGGTCTCTGTCTCACATTCATACATAAACCTACTAGGGCCAAATTAGACAGGAACCAATTATCATACCAGCATGGCTTAGAATTATTTGAGGAAACCCATGCAAGCACAGAAAAAACATGTTAACTCCATGAAGATAGAGTTGGGATTCAGACCGAGTACCACAGTGCTGTAGGCAGAAGTGTCAACCACTAGGACACTGTGCTGCCCATTTAATTGGGTGTAGATAGATGCAAGTGAAGAGCAGACACTATAGTGTCTTGAATCTTGTCATGCTCTATAATATGCAACTGTGGTCATATAGTGAACAAACCCTTATTTCCAGCACATAAGACATCACAAATAAATGGAAAAGGTATTCTGCATATCTCTGTTTCAATTATGTTTTATTAAGATTTTCAAATATAGAGAAAAAACAGAGCTTAAGTTTACAATAGACAGAAAAGTTCCATTATAAAAAGAAGTTGCATACATTTAGGCCTCATACACACGGACGTTTTTTGACGCCGGCGTTTTCTGGCGTTTTTTGCAGCTCTCCATGTTAGTCAATGGCCCCATAAAAACGTCGGCGTTTTTGAGCTGTAGATGGCATCGGCGTTAGTGAGCTGAAACTAGAACCCACGGCCATGGCGTTCTCAGGCTGTAATGTTTTGGCACTTTTTGACGCCGACGCCACAATATGCCAACAAACGCCAACAAACGCCACCTAATATTATACCGGCGTTTTTTGACGCCGCCGTTTTTAGGTTGAAAAATAGCAGAGGGATGATTTTTTTAAAAAAACGCCTATTGACGCCGACGCTCACTAACGCTCAAAACCGCCGATGCATAACGCCGAAAAACGCCGGCTTTTTTTCCTTGACGTCGGGCCCGACGTTTTGTTTATTTTTTTAGAAACGTCCGTGTGTATGAGGCCTTAAGATACAATACACACGCACATACTTACACGCACATACTTACACACACATACTTACACACACATACAGTATCTCACAAAAGTGAGTAAACCCCTCACATTTTTGTAAATATTTTATTCTATCTTTTCATGTGACAACACTGAAGAAATGACACTTTGCTACAATGTAAAGTAGTGAGTGTACAGCTTGTATAACAGTGTAAATTTGCTGTCCCCTCAAAATAACTCAACACACAGCCATTAATGTCTAAACCACTGGCAACAAAAGTGAGTACACCCCTAGGTGAAAATGTCCAAATTGGGCCCAATTAGCCATTTCCCTCCCCGGTGTCATGTGACTTGTTACTGTTACAAGGATACAAGTGTAAATGGGGAGCAGGTGTGTTAAATTTGGTGTTATCGCTCTCCCTCTCTCATACTGGTCACTGGAAGTTCAACATGGCACCTCATTGCAAAGAACTCTCTGAGGATCTGAAAAAAAGAATTGTTGCTCTACATAAAGAAGGCCTAGGATATAAGAAGATTGCCAAGACTCTGAAACTGAGCTGCAGCAGGGTGGCCAAGACCATACTGCGGTTTAACAGGACAGGTTCCACTCAGAACAGGCCTCGCCATGGTCAACCAAAGAAGTTGAGTGCATGTGCTCAGCGTCATATCCAGAGGTTGTCTTTGGGAAATAGACGTATGAGTGCTGCCAGCATTGCTGCAGAGGTTGAAGGGGGTGGGGGGTCAGCCTGTCAGTGCTCAGACCATACGCCGCACACTGCATCAAATTGGTCTTCATGGTTGTTGTCCCAGAAGGAAGCCTCTTCTAAAGATGATGCACAAGAAAGCCCACAGTGTGCTGAAGACAAGCAGACTAAGGACGTGGATTACTGGAACCATGTCCTGTGGTTTGATGAAACCAAGATAAACTTATTTGGTTCAGATAGTGTCAAGCGTGTGTGGCGGCAACCAGGTGAGGAGTACAAAGACAAGTGTGTCTTGCCTACAGTCAAGCATAGTGGTGGTTGTGTCATGGTGTGGGGCTGCATGAGTGCTGCTGGCACCGGGGAGCTACAGTTCATTAGGGAACCATGAATGCCAACATGTACTGTGACATACTGAAGCAGAGCATGATCCTCTCCCTTCGGAGACTGGGTCGCAGGGCAGTATTCCAACATGACGACCCCAAACACACCTCCAAGATGACCACTGCCTTGCTAAAGAAGCTGAGGGTAAAGGTAATGGACTGGTCAAGCATGTCTCCAGACCTAAACCCTATTGAGCATCTGTGGGGCATCCTCAAACGGAAGATGGAGGAGTGGAAGGTCTCTAACATCCATCAGCTCCGTGATGTCGTCATGGAGGAGTGGAAGAGGACTCCAGTGGCAACCTGTGAAGCTCTGGTGAACTCCATGCCCAAGAGGGTTAAGGCAGTGCTGGAAAATAATGGTGGCCACACAAAATATTGACACTTTGGGCCCAATGTTGACATTTTCATTTAGGGGTGTACTCACTTTTGTTGCCAGCGGTTTAGACATTAATGGCTGTGTGTTGAGTTACTTTGAGGGGACAGCAAATTTACACTGTTATACAAGCTGTACACTCACTACTTTACATTGTAGCAAAGTGTCATTTCTTCAGTGTTGTCACATGAAAAGATAGAATAAAATATTCACAAAAATGTGAGGGGTGTACTCACTTTTGTGAGATACTGTATATGTGTGTGTGTGTGTATAAATATATATGTATATCAAAACTATTTCAATGATTTGTTTAAGAGACCAAAAGAAAGCAAATAAGAGAAGATCATCCTTTATATACACTTTAGGCCAGCGGTGTCCAACCTGTGTCCCAAGACAGCTATGAATGCGACCCAACACAAAATTGTAAACTTACTTAAAAATGTTGAATTTTTTTGGAATCTGTTGTAAAAATATGTTTACACTTAGTAAACGCATGTAGCCAAAGAAAATTTGATAGTGTCTCTTTACTGGACTTTTATACGTTTTATCTTCCCACAGAAAACTCTCCCATTCTTTACAATCACGCCTTAATCATGTCATCAGTTTTTGTCAGCACCTATATGTGTGAGCAACTATTTTCAAGAATGAAGAACGTGAAGGGCAAAATTAGAAACAAAAAAATCTGATGAGCACCTCGAGAATTCATTGAGAATTGCTACTACAACCATTGAAACCGAAATTGATGCATTCATTTATCAAAATAGTGTCAAATATTGCACTTGTTTTATGTTGCTCTCTTGTACTTTTATAATTAAAAACATTACAAAAAAATGAAGTTTTATTTCTCAGATAGGTACATTATTTATATCAGTGATTTTTAACTGATCTGCCTGACCTTTTCTGCTCATAAGCTATCCTTGTTAGTGTATTTTATGTGTGGCCCAAGACGATTCTTCTTCTTCCAATGTGGCCCAGGAAGGTCAAAATGTTGCACACCCCTGCTTTAGGATAAAGTCCCACATTGGTTTACTCACTAATCATCGTAGTGCCTCCAGCTAATGCGGCTTTGGTTCCCTGGAAGAAGTCATCTGCGCCTATCATTCCCATCACGGGCATCTGTAGTCTCGTGTGGACATCTATTCCTCCAGGTATGACCAACAAGCCATGGGCATCAATGGCCTTAACACCACCAGGAACAATCAGGTTTTCCCCAATTTGTCTAGAACAATACAATGAAAGAGATCTTCCTCAAAAAACAAGCAACAAGACAGGAATAAGGAGAACAGTCAACTTATCTGTGCAGGGCAAAGTCACAGTGAATCTGCTAACGCCCCCCTTCCCCCATTCACTTACTTATACTCACCTGGCCAGCGGTCCCCAATAACATCTTTCTAAATTGCAGCTAGCGACGATACCTGGTGCTACCAAGTATGGGTTTTTCATTTCTTGAATGAATGCAAAGCATCCTCTGGACGAGGTGGAGAGGCATGGTGGTAACATTACATTCTCCACTTCATCCAGAACACGCATTGCATTCATTGAGTAAATGCAAAGCATTCTCTGAATGGTGCCCATGCCAAGCGGCAGTCCTGTGTTCACAATGCATCAGCTGTTCAACACAGGACCTGGAAGCTAGTGAAGATCATTGGAGTAGTGGTGTCTACTTCAGTGACTTCCATATTCCAGGGGCATAAGCCAGGTATGGTATATAGATAGTTGCATTGGTTCAAGCTGAGCCATTGTAACTATGTATAAAGTATCCCTATCTGGAATTCTTCTTTAAGCACTTTTGTTCAGTTTAGCATGCTACAGTGTTCTGTATATGACCAGTAATACCACAAGTGTAAACTTAAAGTGCAGCGCTATAATAATGATAAAAAGTGGACAAATGAAAAAATGAACAAAATGAAGAGGTAGACTAGTGAATAAACCTAGTACAGGTAATGATAATAAGTCAGTTTCCGTGAATGTGAGTATAATATAAAACAAAAATAGTAAGTCCGTATCCGTAGGTGATAACAGAAGCTCATACACAGTCCTTCACCATTTAAGGCACCAGTAAAGTGACTTGTACTTCCAGTAAACTGTGATACACCAGCATGCACCGTGCACCTTCACCGTTAGTATATAGGTACTCTTACCAGAAGTAAGAAGTGTATGCGCATAGATATTGGTTATCCAAAGCGATCCAGTGGACATCAACGTCAGCACACCAACCATAACATCTCAGTATCCGGCCACACTTCGGAGCTGCAAAATCCACAAACGGGTCTCCTGGTATAGGCGAAAACGCCAGCCACAGTCAGAGCGTGACTCAGTGAGGATATATAAAAACACTCCCTGACCACACGGTGAGCGTATTACACTATGTGGAGTGTTTTTATATACCCTCACTGAGGCACGCTGTGACTGTGGCTGGCGTTTTCGCCCATACCAGGAGACCCGTTTGTGGATTTTGCAGCTCTGGAGTGTGGCCGGATACTGAGATGTTATGGTTGGTGTGCTGACGTTGATGTCCACTGGATCGCTTTGGATAACCAATATCTATGCGCATACATTTCTTACTTCTGGTAAGAGTACCTATGGTATATACTAACGGTGAAGGTGCACGGTGCATGCTGGTGTATCACAGTTTACTGGAAGTACAAGTCACTTTACTGGTGCCTTAAATGGTGAAGGACTGTATATGAGCTTCTGTTATCACCTACGGATACGGACTTACTATTTTTGTTTTATATTATACTCACATTCACGGAAACTGACTTATTATCATTACCTGTACTAGGTTTATTCACTGTATTTGGGTTGACTAGGCTGGGCCCCTAGTCTACCTCTTCATTTTGTTCATTTTTTCATTTGTCCACTTTTTATCATTATTATAGCGCTGCACTTTAAGTTTACAGTTATTTATGCAATTTGGCAAGGTTGTAGTGTCAGCAGCTTGATTTATCATTTTGTTCACATTTGTATATTGGTTTGGTAGCGCAATAGTGTTTTTTAATTTTTGTTAATACCACAAGTGCACCTTCATAGGTACACATCTCACAAAATGTGTTGTTTACTAGAATCATATAATAAATTGTAATTCATTGCCTCTCACTTACTTTATTAAGCCATCTTCAATGTATATGTCTGCACAGAATGACTGATCATCGTTCACAATTTTCCCTCCTTTGATATGAAGTCTGTCACTCTGGAATAGAAAAGATTAGATATATGGCGTATACTGCACAATGTCAAGTGAAAGCCATGAACTGGTGATGGAGGACAAGTGACTAGGTGAATACTGAATAGTATCAAACAAAACGTTGGAGCTAGTCCAATTTGGTAATTGCATTTAATAAATAAAAACCACTCTGCTGTGAAACTTGCTGACAGAACTAAAGCAGCAAGGAAAATAAGTGCAACCCTTTATTGGCTATCCTAAATTTTTATAGGCAGTGACCTATATTGACGCTTCTATGATTCCAGAAGGCCAAAGTAGAACATTTTGTTTACTGAAGCATTTACAATGGACATACATGGCCACGTTTCCAATATTTGAGCATCTCTTGCTATAGCCTGTGCAAAGGTTAAATATTTAAATATTTAGAGATTTTCTACCAAATTTAACAATCTCCGCAGCCAACTGTGAAGGTCTCTTCTTCTCCTCAGAACATGAACTTTCACCACCAACAGGAAAACTGGTGCAAAAGACTGTGCTAGATCTCCATGGTGTGTAATTCAAGGAAGGATGGGCAAGTCTCACACTGCCCATTGCTCTTGCGGACAGGTCTGCCCTTTTGTCACCCTTGGTGTGGACTAGACACAAAGGGGTTGATTTAGTAGAACTGGAGCAATCAGAATCTGGTACAGCTATGCATGGTAGGCACTCACCTTCTAACTGCAGCTTGTTCAATTAAGCTTTGACCATAAAAACTGGAAACTGACTGATTTCTATGCAGAGCTGCACCAGATTTTTCCCCCAATAAGTTAGTCTTAAATAAAAAGAAAGGAGCGCTCAGTGTCCAGAGAAATGTGACTTTTAAAATATGGTTCATGGACTTTTATGAAAAATTAGCAACATGCACAACAAGCCAACACGTTTCGTGGGAAAAGACTCTCCCTTCTTCAGGGCTGTTGCTGCGTACTGTTTGGTGGAAATAATTGCCATGATTGGTTATGATGGATCAAGGTTTCGGAATGGCAGGATAGAAACATAGAAACATAGAAAAGTGACGGCAGAAAAAGACTGAGTAGTCCATCGAGTCTGCCCCTTTTTATTTATTTATTTATTTTTATATATATATTTTTTTTTTTACAATAATCTTGTTGTTTGACTATGGATTTATGTTTATCCCAAGCATGTTTGAAGTCATTTACTGTTGACTGTCTCACAACCTCTGTTGGTAGTTTATTCCAATCATCAACCACCCTTTCAGTAAAATAATACATTCTAGGATTAGTTTTGAACTTCCCCCCAGTTAGTTTGAGGTCCCCGTGTTCTTGATTTTGGTTTCATATTAAAAAGACTGCCCTCCTGAACCTTATTCACCCCCTTGATGTATTTAAAGGTTTCAATCATGTCTCCCCTCTCCCTTCTTTCCTCCAGACTGTACATATTAAGTTCCTGAAGTCGCTCTTGATATGTTTTATCCCCCAGACCTTTCACCATTTTTGTTACCCGTCTCTGAACTCGTTCTATTTTATCAATATCTTTTTGTAAGTGAGGTCTCCAGAACTGGACACAGTATTCTAAGTGAGGTCTCACTAAAGATCTATATAGAGGAATAGATCTTTGCCGGCTTTAGTTGTATAGGCAGCAAACTAAAGCCACATACAGCCATTCAGAAACCTTGTTCCAACATAACCACTCATGGGAATAGTTCTCATCAAATAGTACGCAAAGAAGGGGGAGTCTATTCCCCTGAAATGCATTGGCTTGATGTACAAGTTGCTAATTTTTCATAAAAGTCCAAAAACCATATTTTAAAAGTCACATTTCTCTGGACACCAGGCACTTCTTTCTTTTAATCTAGGTCTACATGCTGAAATGACCCTCAGGTTGCACAGAAAGGCAGCAGCCAATCCTCGAGAGGGCCCATCGCCACCATCCATCACTGGGCACTATCCACCGGAAGGCATTCCTTTTTTGCCCACACAAATACCTACTCAGGACCAGTAACCAATCTAGTCAGTCCAGCGCGGTCTCCAACACAAGCTAGATACTCCCCAATATGTTAGTGGACTTCTTATAACCACACTTATAAGCAGGTCTGATTGTGAGGTTATTTCAAAAGAATCAGTGATTTGGGTATAGAAATTTCAGCTCAGTACAGTCTATGACAGCCTATCCCAGCCTTTATAACACAGAGGAACCCTATAAGATAACCTTTAGGTTTCAGGGAAGCTCTGCTAATAATGATTACATCTACTGCTCACGGGGCATTAATATGAAGAGTAATTTGTAAGAATAAAAAAAAATAGGAATGTGGTATACTTAGAGTAGTTGACACCCAGGGCTTTTCTATATGACATTATTTAGTAATAATAATGAAATAAAAGAAATAATGCTAATGGCCAGAAAAAAGTCTGTAAACATTGTGTTCCCTCACATTGGTGATCTACTAAAAATTGCTCCTCATACATTGTTAGTGAAGTACCCGTTTACACCAGCAGTCCCTTTACACCGTTGATCAGTGAGGGTTTCGCTACATTGGTGGTCTGAAGAGAAGGGCCCCCTTAGATTGGTGGCCTGTGGTGGAAAGACCCACATATATTTTGGGGTTGGTCAGTGGGAAGAATGACCCCTTACAGGTGGTTGAAAAACTCATTGGTGTCAGTAATAATTTATCCAAGAGGCAAACATTACTCATTGGTCAAGGAACCCCATCTGGGACAAAAACATAAGCACATTTTAAATGGAATAGGGTTAGAACTTCTGTTATAGTTGTTGTCCGTGCCTTCCTTTGCTGGTGAAACCCACGCCATCAATTTTTTGCAAGGGCGTCCACATATATATTTTTATATGTTGTTGCTTTTGACCGTGTTGGGGCATTCAGCTTGTGGCATAAATTTGCTGGCTCAACAGCTTTACTATGTAACCAACTGTAAGTTTTACTTTTATTTTCCCTGGATTTGTTTTAAAGAATTAGGATAGTTACATAGTTACATAGTTAGTCAGGTTGAAAAAAGACACAAGTCCATCTAGTTCAACCAAAAAAAAAAAAAACATTTACATATACATAACCAAATAATCCCATATACAATCCTTCACCCACAGTTGATCCAGAGGAAGGCAAAAAACCCCAGCAAAGTGTGATCCAATTTGCTATAACGGGGGAAAAAATTCTTGACACCCACTTCCTAACATATACCCTAATAAACCAAT
>BLSH010448322.1:285146-298369 GCA_018402905.1 Glandirana rugosa | reverse complement strand
CCCGTTCTTTTCGTTATTTACATGTTTGCTGTCTGTACCCCTGTTCAGAAGATTGCACCTCACTTTCTGTCCCTGTGACAATTGTTTTTTTTCCCCCAAAACTGTTTATTGAGATAAACAAAGACGTACAGTCAAACATTGTAGGTTCCAGATAAAAATCTGTCATACACAATCAGACATGTCACCACAATCCACCTTTACAAACAAAAAATGTTTTGTACATTTATTGCTTTTCTTGCCCTGTTTCTCCCCCCCCCCCCTTGACTTATGCCCAACTCCTTTAGATAGGTGTAGAATAACAGCCCAAAACCCAACAGTTATACAGCATAGGTAGAGTCAATCTATGTTTTAGAGGAGCAGTCTGTCCAGAACTAAATCCACTGGGGAAAGGCTGGGAGTATCTAACCATGGAGAACATAAAGCATTGAACTTTCCCGGGCAACCCCGGTGCTGGAAAATGTACCTCTCCAGCTGCAGGGTGTCCCCCATTTGAGTAATCCATAGGGCAGGAGGCTCTGTTGCCTTCCAATGCCTGAGAATAAGCTTGCGTGCCTGAAAAAGTGCCCTGTCTATGGCTTGTTTAGGGTTTTCTTCAATTGGAAGGTCATCTACAATTCCCAATATACAGGGCTTAGGGTCCACCATCGGGATATTGACCTGAAATACCATATTAATGGTGGCAACAACCCCCGACCAGTAGAGATGTAGCTTGGGGCAATGCCACAGCAGGTGGATAAGATCTCCATGGTCCCTAGAGCACCTAGTGCACTCAGAGTTTTCCCTTATTCCCATGCTATACAATCTTGCAGGGGTAAGGTGCACCCGCAAGACAATATAGAATTGGGACAGATGTTGTGCCACATTGAGAGAGCACAGAACCACCTGCAGAGCTTCCTCCCACTGTTCCTCCGCAAATGTGTCCACATCACTCTCCCATTTAGGCACCGCTCTGGATGGGAAGCCTTTCAAGTACATGGACATAAGTATGGCATAGCACTGGGATATAAATCCCTTTTAGTAAGAGACTTCTGCCATATAGTGAAAAATACAATACAATACCCCATCCGACCGTGCCCTAACAGCATGATGTAGCTGCACATAGGGGTAATGCATTGATTGGGGAAGGCTGAATTTAGTCTGCAATGCTGTGAAGGAGTTCAGTTTGCCATTGGAAAATATTTGTACCAAACCTGTGACTCCATGCAGTTTCCATCTTGTACCACACGGCAAGGAGTGAAACTCCTTATAGTACCCATTGTCCCAAATAGGGCTTTAACGAGTAAAGCCAGTGATATTCTGTAAATGCCTGACTTTATTCCATACCTTCTGCATCAACACACATGTAGGAAAAAGCTAGTTTGATTTATTGTAGGCCAGAGCCTCCAAACCCATGGCCACATTGTGCATTCCCTTGACGTGGTGTAACAGACCTGTGGTTGGGTCTATGTTCCCTTCTGCATTGGCTGACTCCATGGATATAGCCCGAGCAATATGTTGCAGCTGAGCTGCCAAGTAGTAGAGCCACAGGTTCGGCAAAGCCAATCCACCATTCTCTTTAGGTTTTTGCAGTTGCTCGAGCTTAACCCTTGGAGTTTTATTAAGCCATATGAAAGAACGGAAAATAGAGTTAAAGTGATTGTAAAAGCTTGTTTTTTTTTTAAATAACAAACATGTTATACTTACCTCCTATGCAGTTGGATTTGCACAGAGCAGCCCAGATCCTCCTCTTCTCGGGTCCTTCTTCTGCTCTCCTGGCCCCTCCCTCTGGTGAGTGCCCCCCTCAGCCAGCAGCTTGCTACAGGGGGCACCCGAGCTGAGTCACCGCTCCGTGTATCCATTCAGATGCGGAGCCCTGACCCGGCCCCACCCCCTCTCTCCTCTGATTGGCTGACTGATTTTGATTGACAGCCGTGGGGGTCAATGGTGCCGCTGCTGTATCTCAGCCAATCAGTAGGAGTGTCTGGGACAGTAAGACACTTCTGGACATTGCTGCAGAGAGAAGGGGCTCGGGTAAGTAATTAGGGGGTGCTGGGGGGGGGGGGGGGGGGTACACGCTGAAGGTTTTTTATCTTAATGCATAGAATACATTAAATTAAAAAATCTTCTGCCTTTACAACTCTTTTAATGATTCAAAACACTTTAAGTAGAACAACTTTTGGTGTGTTATGCAGAATATAGAGAAGTTGTGGTATAAAAAACATTTTGATGACATTCATTTTACCTACTGGTGACATTTTACGTTTAGACAATATTTTAGTTTTATCCCGGATTCGGCCCAATAGTGGTGACAAGTTAAGGCCTCATACACACGGATGTTTCTTTAAAAATAAACAAAACAACAAGGTAAAAAAAATCAGTGTTTTTCGGCGTTATGCATCGGCGTTAGTGAGCGTCGGCGTCAATAGGTGTTTTTTAAAAAAAATCATCCCTCTGCTATTTTTCAACCTAGAAACGTCAGCGTCAAAAAACGCCGGTTAACACTGGTACAGTATTAGTTGGCGTTAGTTGGCGTTTTGCGGCGTCGGCGTCAAAAAAGGTCAAAACATTACAGCCTCAGAACGCGCTGGCCGTGGGTTTTAGTTTCAGCTCACTAACGCCGATGCCATCTACAGCTCAAAAACGTCGGGGGCCATTGACTAACATGGAGAGCTGCAAAAAACACCAGAAAACACCGGCGTCAAAAAACATCAGTGTGTATGAGGCTTAAGGGATACATAGTCTCGAGGCTGCGGGGTGACATGCACCCCCAGATATTTAAAGGGGGAAGCTACAGGAATATTTTGGAGTGTGAGGCCCTGACTGTCAGCAGGAGAGTCTAACAATAAGATTAAGGATTTGCAGTTGATTACCAAGCCTGAAAATACTCCAAAGTTGGTAATAACCGACCGCAGGGAATCTGCATTGTCCCCCAAGAATAACATAGTGTCATTGGCATAGAGCATCAGTTTTTCGTGAATCCTGCCGTATTTAAAGGCATAAATAGAGGGGTTAGAATGGATCAGTGCAGCCATAGGCTCTATGGCAATGGCAAACAAAAGAGGGGGCAGAGGGTAGCCCTGACATGGACCTCTATATAGGGGAAAGGACATGGAGGCATGACCTGCTTCTCTAATGGCTGCCTTCGGGGAGCTGTATAGTAATTGTACCCAAGATAGGAATGTAGGGCCAAACCCGAACTTGTACATGGTGGTGCACAGGTATTGCCATTCTACGCTGTTGAAAGTCTTGTGGGCGTCCAACGACAGCAAGGCCCTATATCCAATGCTATCTGCCTAGGACTGTATATTGATGTATAGCCTACGCAAATGAATCGCTGTTGACCTCTCAGGTATAAAGCCTGATTGGTCCAGATGAAAAATTGAAGATAAGGCCTTATTAAGTCTCAGGGTCAGCACCTTGGCTAGAACCTTAATATCCACCTTCAAAAGGGATATGGGTCTATAGGAGCTTGGTTCTAGCGGATCTTTACCCAGTTTGGGTAGTAGGATCATGTTAGTGGCAACTGGATTTTGACAATTTTGGGTTGTTGTGGAAAAAAGGATTGGTGATAACCCTTCAGTGGAAACACCTTTTTCCCATGGTAATTCTTACAGGAGTAAATTTCCCCTCCTAGAGATAGATTTCCTCTTACTTCCTTTTGTCTCCCTCTGTTTGTAAGTATGAGTAGTATGTAAGTCGGATGTACACTATATTACCAAAAGTATTGGGACGTCTGCCTTTACACACACATGAACTTTAATGGCATCCTGGTCTTAGTCCGTAGGGTTCAATATTGAGTTGGCCCACCCTTTGCAGCTATAACAGCTTCAACTCTTCTGGGGAGACTGTCCACAAGGTTTAGGAGTGTCTATGGGAATGTTTGACCATTCTTCCAGAAGCGCATTTGTGAGGCCAAGCACTGATGTGGACAAGCAGGCCTGGTTTGCAGTCTTCACTCTAATTCATCCCAAAGGTGTTCTATTGGGTTTAGGTCAGGACTCTGCAGGCCTTGCTTTGTGCACTGGTGTGCAGTCATGTTGGAACAAGAAGGGGCCATCTCCAAACTGTTCCCACAAAGTTGGGAGCATGAAATTGATCAAAATGTCTTGGTGTGCTAACGCCCTAAGAATTCCCTTCACTGGAAAAAGTGGCCAAGCCCAATCCCTGGAAAACAACCCCACACCATAACCCCCCCCTCCACCAAATGGTTTGGACCACTGCACAAAGTAAGGTCCATAAAGACATGGATGAGCGAGTTTGGGGTGGAGGAACTTAATTGAACTCAACTTGATAGAACACCTTTGGGATGAATTAGAGCAGGGACTGTGAGTCAGGCCTTCTCATCCAACATCCGTGCCTAACCTTCCAAATGGAAGAATGGTCAAACATTCCCATAGACACTCCTAAACCTTGTGGACAGCCTTCCCAGAAGAGTTGAAGCTGTTATAGCTGCAAAGGCTCAGCAGACATTGAACCCTACGGACTAAGACTGGGGTGCCATTAAAGTCCATGTGCATGTAAAGGCAGGTGTCCCAATACTTTTGGTAATATAGTGTATGTAACTCAGGGACTGTCTGTATATGGGTAGGCAGATGTAAACAGGCGTGCATGTGTTTACATTGATTACCTTTTTTGGACCTAAAGTAGATGGACTGGAGGTAAAAGAATGTAAACAGATGGACATTCGTTTACATCTGCCTGCCCATATATCCAACATTGATCCATTTGTCTACAAACACAAGCTGGAGGAAAAAAAGCTGAAGAAACCCGAATGTCACAAAAGTGACATCTGTTTCATTCACTCTGGTTAAAGCGGAGTTCCACCCGAAAGTGGAAGTTCCACTTTAAGAACTTCTCACCCCCTTACATGCCACATTTGGCATGGCATTTTTTGGGCGAGGGAGTGGGTACCTCATTTTGAAAGGTACCCAGCTCCCACTTACACTTGGGCCGCCTAGGCGACTCGAGTGGAAGCTCTCCTCTCCCCCTCCCTCCCTGCAATCTTCTGGGACACGTCACAGGTCCCAGAAGATTGCCCGGCCATTGAGGAGGTGCAGTGCAACTCGTACATGCGCAGTGCGCACCCGGCTGTGAGGCCACAAGTTGTCCCAGCCGGGTGCCCACACTTGTGATGCTGGCGCAGGGGAGAGGAGAGGGGGACGGCCGCATCGCTGGATCGCGGGACAGGCGAGTGTGTGTTTATTAAACTTACACTTTTTAAACACAAAAACCACTGGAACTCCGCTTTAAGGAGAAGATATGTTCCTGGATTCCCAGCTGATGGTAATGGAAGCTAACAGTTTGAATGGACCATAAGTCATAACAAGACTGTACAGTTTTGGCGCAGAAATGAAATTTCCCATTCTCCAGCAACTTCGGGGAAATCAAATGTAGATCTACCATTAACCACTTACGGACCACCCGCCGTCGTTATACGTCGGTACTTTGACGTTGAATACTGTTGTATGGCCATAACCCTGGTATTTTGAGAAACAGCGGCCAGTCCTCTTTAGGATAAAAGTGGTCTCCGCGGCAGATTCACCGCAAGATAACTTTTGTCGGTGGCGGGAGTGGTGCCCACCCCCCTCCCGCCGCATCCCGGTCGTCTCTGCCGCTTGCCGGAGATGTTCGGTAGCGGCGGAGACGATCCAATGCTGTCCCCTGAGAGGCAGGAAGTCAAGTGAGGGAAAGATGGCCCCCCACTCGACTCCATACCATTGGATGACGGAAGAGACGTTTTTTTTGTTATTGAAAAAAAAAGACCTTTTTTTTTTATTGCATTTAAAGCGGAGTTCCACCCAAAGTGGGTGGTGATCCCCCCCCCGCCCCGACATGCCACAATTGGCATGTCATTTTTTTTGGGGGGGGGGACCAGGGACCCTGTTTTCACAGGGCCTCAGGTCCACTTCCTCCCCTGGAGCCACGGGTCCAAAAGAAAGTCCCATCGCCCCCCTCTCGGTGATCTTCTGGGACATGTCACAGGTCCCAGAAGATATGCCGGCCATTCACAGGGTGCAGCAGTGCACGCCCGGCTTTGAAGCCAAAGCCAGGTGCCCACACTTATGATGCCGGCACCGCAGAGGGGAAGGGGTGAAGAGCAAGCCTTCAGGCGGCTGCATCGCTGGAGCCTGGGACAGGTGAGTGGCCGATTGTTAAAAGTCAGCAACTACACTTTTTGTACCTGCTGACTTTTACCTGGGTGGAACTCCTCCTTTCAGTGTAAATGTCTTTTTGACCCCAGATCTCACATTAAAGAGGGCCTGTCATGCTTTTTTCTATTGCAATCTTTTTTTTAAAGAGACAGTTTCAAAATAAATAGTAAAATAAATAAGAAAAAAAAAATTTAAAGCTACCCATCCCTCCGAGCTTGCGCACAGAAGTGAACGCATACGTAAGTCGCACCCGCATATGCAAACGTTGTTCAAACCCCACATGTGAGGTATCGCTGTCATCGTTAGAGTGAGAGAAATAATTCTAGCAAAAGACCTCCTCTGTAACTCAAAAGAGGTAACCTGTAGCCATTTTAAAATGTTGCCTATGGAGATTTTTATATGTCAAAGTTTGTCGCCATTCCACAAGCGGGAGCAATTTTGAAGCATGACATGTTGGGTATCAATTTACTCGGCGTAACCTTACTGTTTTCTTATTTTTTAATTCAAAAAAGTGTAAAAATTGTGTTTGTAAGACCACTGCGCAAATACGGTGTGATATAAAGTATTGCAACGACCGCCATTTTATTCTCTAGGGTGTCTGAAAAAAATATATAATGTTTGGGGGTTCTAAGTAATTTTCTAGCAAAAAAAAAAATGATTTTAACTTGTAAACACCAAGTGAAAAAATAGGCCCGGTAACCACTTCAGCCCCAGAAGGATTTCACACTTTAGGACCAGAGCACTTTTTGCGATTCGCTTTAATTGACAATTGTGCGGTCGTGCGACGTTGTACCTAAACAAAATTTGCGTCCTTTTTTTCCCACAAATAGAGCTTTCTTTTGGTGGTGTTTGATCACCTCTGCCTCATTTCTGATCACCGCTATAAACAAAAAAAAAGAGTGACAATTTTGCAAAATAAACAATATTTCTTACTTTTTGCTAAAATACAAATCCAAAAAAAAATACAAAATAACATTTTTTTTCATCGTTTTTGGCTGATTTATATTCTTTCTCATATTTTTGGTAAAACAAAAAAAAAGCAATCGGCGTTTATTGATTGGTTTGTGCAAAAGTTGCCATGTTTATGAATGATGAGAATTCATTTCTGGGGTTATTTTTTTAAATTTTTTTACTAGTAATGACGGCGATCTGCTATTTTTTGCAGTACTGCGATATTGCGGTGGACATGTTGGACCATTCTGACTTTTTTGGGACCATTGGCATTTATACAGCGATCAGTGCTCTAAAAATGCACTGATTACTGTGTAAATGCCATTGTCAGTGAAGGGGTTAAACTGGAGGGGGCGCTCTAAGGGTTAACTGTGTTCCCTGGGCGTGTTCTAACTGTATGGGGGCTGGGCTGGCAGGGGGAGGGGAGTGATCACGGCTTCCATATACAGGAAGCCTGTGATCACAGCCATTCCCCCTCTATGAGAACGGAGATCCGTGTTTACTTACACGGACCTCCATTCTGACGCTCGGGGGGGGGGAGGATCGCGGGTAGCCGGTGGTGATCGAGTCCACCCTACCCACTCCCTGGCCCCCCCCGGAACACAGTGAGCGCGTGGGCACGCCTCCGGCGGCGCGCCCGCTCACAATACTAGTTATCGCAGCCGCCGTCAGGTGACGGCGGTTTGCGATAACGAGCCACTCTGCCGCCATCACGCTGCGTCGGGCGGTCGGCAAGTGGTTAAAGCGGTTGTATACCCTCCAAAGGGATTTTTACCTACAGGTAAGCCTATATAATAAGGCTTACCTGTAGGTAAAATGAATATCTCCAAAACCTGTACAGTTTAGGAGATATTCCCCCTACAGGCAGCTGTGATGTCCCAGCGCATGTGCCGTGATGTCCCAGCAAAGGCCCGGCGCATAGTGCCAGACCTTGCCAGAGAGACGGGCTCCCGCGCGCATGCTGGCCGGAGCTGCGTACCCGGAAGCAAGATCCGAAGGAAGATGTCCGCTCCCTCAGAGGGGATAGAGCAGCCCTGACGGATCTTCGTTCCAAGGTAAGTATTTCATAATGAGCTAGTACGTGGTGCATACTAGCTTATTATGCTATTGTCTATGCAGGGTTTTTTTCCGGTTCCTGGGCATACAACCGCTTTAAGTGGTTAAAGCTACAAAATAAAAAATGTAGAATCATTGGTTTTCCTGTTACATATATTACAGCTTCACATATAATGAAAAGAAATATCAATTCTACACAACTGAAGGTACAAACAAGGGAAATGATGAAGGATCCTAGGAGGCAGTGAACATTTGTTTTTCAGGGTGGAAATGAGGAATTGTGGGAAGTTGGATGCCCACAATTCCAGGAGGTGATGGGAAAATACATTTGCAGATAATGCCATTCATGACGCTTTGTGCTATGAATAACTCGCTGCCGGTAATGGTAGGACTCAATCAATAGAAGCTTCCTCTAGCAGGGTCTATGGAAGCCTGATACACCAGGCCTAAGAGGAGCTGTACAAATATATTCATTAAAAGCTTTGTTCCCACCAGATACTTTGTCAGGCATTTTGCTACGTTTTCCACAATGCATGAATATGAGAAAATCCATTGTTTTCAGCAGAGTTTGTTCCCACAATATACTAAAATATAGAATCCAGGGTGAGCCACTTTTGGTGCTTTAGGTTACACCTTTCCATTCAAGTCAACTGAAGGGGGTCCTTTATAATTGCAATGCAACTCATCTAAAAATGCATGGCAATGCATATTAATGTGTGCGTTTTTGGATGCACGGGGGAGCAATAAATATTCAAATAATGAGGATTTGCTTAAAAAGGTTCATACAATTCTATTTAATATTCAACACGACTAATTATATTTTATCTCCTGTTCCACTTTTCATGCATGTCCTTATACCCATCCCCCCCAACGCTGTAGCTTTGCATTAACCATGTCTACACCGGGTCCTTCTGTGTACATCAAATGCACGGAACGCAATGTAATAAACATGGAATATTCTTATAATGGTATTCTGAAAAAGTGACACGGTTTAGGTTCTAAATGCTATTGTCTTTCCAGAGATTGTGAACGTTACACACTATGTAACCTCAGATAAAATCAGTGTGACTTATTACAACACAAAGTGACAAGATGATCGATCCGCTTCAAGGTGTTCATATTTTATCTCTATCCTTCGCGGTATTATTATATATACACTATATTGTCAAAGGTATTGGGACGTCTGCCTTTACACACACATGAACTTTAATGGCATCCCAGTCTTGGTCCGTAGGGTTCAATATTGAGTTGGCCCAACCTTTGCAGCTATAACAGCTTCAACTCTTTTGGGAAGGCTGTCCACAAGGTTTAGGAGTGTCTATGGGAATGTTTGACCATTCTTCCAGAAGTGCATTAATGATGTCAGGCACTGATATTGGACGAGAAGGCCTGGCTCGCAGTCTCCACTCTAATTCACCCCAAAGGTGTTCTATGGGGCTGAGGTCAGGACAGTGCAGGCCAATCAAGTTCCTCCACCCCAAACTCGCTCACCCATGTCTTTATGGACCTTCAGCTGTCTATAAGGGTGACATTCTGACCACTATTGTAAGGAGGCGAGCTTTCCACTGACCCCCAATGTAAATTACATTCTTCCCACTCTCCACCAATGTAAAGGTGCATTATTCTAACTGTTGACCAATGTAAGGGACATTCTTCCTACTATCTACCAAACTAATGGGGGCATTCTTCCCACTGGCCACCAATGTAAGGGGTATTCTTCCCACTGTCTATCAATCTAAGAGGGCATTCTTCCCACTGTCCACCAATGTAAAGGGGCATTCTTCCTACTGTTCACCAATGTAAGGGGCAATCCTCCCATTGTTCACCAGTGTAAGAAGAAGGCATTCTTCCCACTGTTCACCAATGTAAGAAGGCATTCTTCCCACTGTCCACCGACGTAAGAGAGCATTCTCCCCACTGTCCACCAATGTAAGAGGGCATTCTTCCCACTGTCTACCAATGTAAGAGGGCATTCTTCCCACTGTCCACCATTGTAATGGGGCATTCTTCCTACTGTTCACCAATGTAAGGGGCCAATCTTTCCATTGTTCACCTATGTAAGAAGGCATTCTCCCCACTGTCCACCAATGTAAGAGGGCATTCTTCCCACTGTCTACCAATGTAAGAAGGCATTCTTCCCACTGTCCACCGATGTAAGAGAGCATTCTCCCCACTGTCCACCAATGTAAGAGGGCATTCTTCCCACTGTCTACCAATGTAAGAGGACATTCTTCCCGCTGTCCACCAATGTAAGAGGACATTCTTCCCACTGTCTACCAATGTAAGAGGGCATTCTTCCCACTGTCCACCATTGTAATGGGGCATTCTTCCTACTGTCCACCAATGTAAAGGGCCAATCTTTCCATTGCTCACCAATGTAAGAAGGCATTCTTCCCACTCTTCACCAATGTAAGAGGGCATTCTTCCCACTGTCCACCGATGTAAGGGCCATTCTCCCCACTGTCCACCAATGTAAGAGGGCATTCTTCCCACTGTCTACCAATGTAAGAAGGCATTCTTCCCACTGTCCACTAATGTAAAGGGGCATTCTTCCCACTGTCCACCAATGTAAGGGGCAATCTTCCCGTTGTTCAAGAATGTAAGAAGAAGGCATTCTTCCCACTGTTCACCTATGTAAGAGGGCATTCTTTCCACTGTCTACCAATGTAAGGGGCATTCTTCCCACTGTCCACCAATGTAAGAGGCATTCTTCCCACTGTCCACCAATGTACAGGGCATTCTTCCCACTGCCCTCAAATGTAAAGGGCTTTCTTCCCATTGACCACCAATGTAAAGGGACATTCTTCCCACTGTCCACCAATGTAAAGGGCATTCTTCCCACTGATCACCAATGTAAAGGGCATTCTTCCCACTGCCCTCAAATGTAAAGGGTTAATGCAAAAAAATAGGGTAACACTGTCACAGTGTTGAATCCAAATCTACATTTTGACACCATTAAGCATGGAGCATACACAGAAGTTTGACACAGCTGCTTCTTGCTCCTCCTCTTCCTCATGTGACAGTGTTCTGGGCCTGGTGATTGACCACTCAGACCTAAGCACCACATCCTTGGAGCCCGCATGCTCCTTCATATCCGGAAGGATGAGGTATTTACCAAGTGCTTTGATGGGACAACAGAGCAGACAGAGCCAGATTTGGACCTTGGGGGGCCCAGGGCACTTCAGGTTTGGGGGGCCCCTTATATAGAGAGCTGGTTTATATTCTCAATGACAGTCACACATTTTTACAATGCATGATACAATGTCAGTCTAAAGTCACACATGCCCCCACACATGCATAATACTCTACGCATGGTTTACTTGAGCCTCCAAAATTATTTTTTGAAAAACGATCCAATATACCAGTCCAGGGTTTTACAGATGATGGATGGCAAAATATTACTTCCAAATACACATTTAATAAAAGAAAGTACTTTTTTATTATACATTTTATATATTTTTTTTATTATTATTTTATATACATTTTTTTATATTGCGTTAAATAATTTTTCTATAGAGGGGGGCCCCTTCTGTCAGGGATCCTAAGCAATTTCCGCTTTTGCCCTCTTATAAATCTTGCCTAGTCAAGAGAAGAGATGCACAGCATGGTACCATTGACTTGCTGCACTGTGAAGCCACCATGGCAATGTATGCAAACATGTCTGCTGGCTAGAGGCGTAACTAGAACCTTCAGAGCCCCGGTGCAAGAAGCCATAAAGGGCCCTGCTGACCCCCCTCTTCCATCCAAGCACTGGTTTTCCAGTTCTGGGAGGGCATCCATGGACATCCTTCCAGAACCCTGCCTTCCGCGTGCCCCCTGGGGCGCACATCCAGCGCACTCTATGACTGCTGTGTCCTTTGGACACTGCTGATCGCAGATCATGGTAAAGGCCATTCACAGCGGCCCTTTACCATGTGATTAGCTGATCACATGTAAACAGAATTGCTGGTTATCAGCAGTCCTTTCCTCCGACGTTGTGTTTGTGTGAGGAAAGGAGAGCCGTTAACCGGCAAGACTGTCAGTACATTGTTTACAATTATAATTCGGACACTGATCATCAGTGCCGCTTATCAGTGCTCATTAATGCTGCCTATCAGTGCTCATCAATGCTGCCTATCAGTGCTCATCAATGCCACCTATCAGTGCCCATTAGTGCCATCTATCAGTGCTGCCTATCAGTGGCACCTATCAGTGCCCATTAGTGCTGTCTATCAGTGCTGCCTATCATTGCCACCTATCAGTGCTCATCAATGCTGCCTATCAGTGCTCATCAATGCCACCTATCAGTACGCATTAGTGCCACCTATCAGTGCTCATAAATGCCGCCTATCAGTGCCCGTTAGTGCTGTCTATCAGTGCCACCTATCAGTGCCTCCTCAGCAGGACTCTGAGCTGAGAGTGCCTCTCTCATACAGCCCAGTCAGAGCCTGCACTGACAGTTCCTCCTCCCTCACATGGATGGGAGAGGAAAGAGCCGATCTGCTCCTTCTCCTCCCGCCCCTCTCCTCCTGTGTGTAGCATGGGACATGTGAAGCCCAGCGGCTGAATGATCAAATTCAGATGCTTAGCTGGACACTTCCCATGGTGCACACAGGAGGAGAGGGGTGGGAGGAGACTGAGCAGATCGGCTCTCTCCACTCCCATCCATGTGAGGGAGGAGGAACTGTCAGTGCCGGCTCTGACTGGGCTGTATGAAAGGGACGCTCTCAGCTCAGAGCCCTGCGGCCAGCAACATTGATGGGGCCCCCCAACAGTGGTGGAGCACCAGGGCCTGTCGCAAGTGGAACCTTTTCAACCCCGGTAGTTCTGCCACTGCTGCTGGCTATGTAACTTGCCAATAGGCAGTCAGGGGTTGGTGAAATCATAGATCAACTGTCTGTTTTTACCTCTTACCTGCCGCACAATGGCCTTAGAGAAGTATGGGGGTATTTTTTTGGGGGGGAATCGTACGGTCCGATGCTGCATTGGTCCCCCGCCGGCTCTAACGTTAAGAACCGAGTGATCAAATACAGCTGTTTGCTTGGTTCTCACACAGCTCTCTGAGCAGCGCGCTAGTGACTGTCAGTCTCTGGCTCTCTGCCCTGC
>BLSH010448322.1:265617-278120 GCA_018402905.1 Glandirana rugosa | reverse complement strand
TATGACATATGATACGAAACACCCTCCATATGTGACATATGATACGAAACACCCTCCATATATGACATATGATACGAAACACCCTCCATATATGACATATCAAAGCATAGTATACAGTGTATACCTCCCACAAAGCATAGTATACAGTGTATACCTCCCACAAAGTATAGTATACAGTATATACCTCCCACAAAGTATAGTATACAGTATATACCTCCCACAAAGCATAATATACAATGTATACCTCCCACAAAGCATAGTATACAGTATATACCTCCCACAAAGCATAGTATACAGTATATACCTCCCACAAAGCATAGTATACAGCGTATACCTCCCACAAAGCATAGTATACAGAGTATACCTCCCACAAAGCATAGTACATGGCAGGCAGCACTGTATAAATCTGCATGTATTGTCGGGTATATTTAATATTATAGAAGCGATTTCCATAGCCATGAATGTATTGTCGGGTATAGTATATACCTCCCACAAAGCATAGTATACAGTATATACCTCCCACAAATCATAGTATACAGTGTATACCTCCCACAAAGCATAGTATACAGTGTATACCTCCCACAAAGCATAGTATACAGTATATACCTCCCACAAAGCATAGTATACAGTATATACCTCCCACAAAGTATAGTATACTGTATATACCTCCCACAAAGTATAGTATACAGTATATACCTCCCACAAAGTATAGTATACAGTATATACTTCCCACAAAGTATAGTATACAGTATATACCTCCCACAAAGCATAGTATACAGTATATACCTCCCACAAAGCATAGTATACAGTGTATACCTCCCACAAAGCATAGTATACAGTATATACCTCCCACAAAGTATAGTATACAGTATATACTTCCCACAAAGCATAGTATACAGTATATACCTCCCACAAAGTATAGTATACAGTATATACCTCCCACAAAGTATAGTATACAGTATATACCTCCCACAAAGTATAGTATACAGTATATACTTCCCACAAAGTATAGTATACAGTATATACCTCCCACAAAGCATACTATACAGTATATACCTCCCACAAAGCATAGTATACAGTATATACCTCCCACAAAGCATAGTATACAGTATATACCTCCCACAAAGCATAGTATACAGTGTATACCTCCCACAAAGCATAGTATACAGTATATACCTCCCACAAAGTATAGTATACAGCGTATACCTCCCACAAAGCATAGTATACAGTATATACCTCCCACAAAGTATAGTATACAGTATATACCTCCCACAAAGCATAGTATACAGTATATACCTCCCACAAAGCATAGTATACAGTATATATCTCCCACAAAGTATAGTATACAGTATATACCTTCCACAAAGCATAGTATACAGTATATACCTCCCACAAAGTATAGTATACAGTATATACTTTCCACAAAGCATAGTATACAGTATATACCTCCCACAAAGCATAGTATACAGTATATACCTCCCACAAAGCATAGTATACAGCGTATACCTCCCACAAAATATAATACCTCCCACAAAGCGTAGTATACAGTATATACCTCCCACAAAATATAATGCCTCCCACAAATGATAGTGTATATATATATATATATATATATATACCCAAAGTATTTTGTGTGTGTGTGTATTTATATATATACTGTACACACACATACACAGAAAGATTTTGTATACTTCTCCAAATGATGCTATATACTTATACACTGGACAGCACAGTGGTGTAGTGGGTAACACTTTCACCTGGCAGCAAAAGGGTCTCTGGTTCAAATCCTAACCGTGACACTACCTGCCTGGAGTTTGCATGTTCTCCCTGTTCCTGTGTGGGTTTCCTCTGGGTACTCCGGTTTCCTCCAACACTCCAAAGAAATGTTGGTAGGTTAATTGGATCCTGTCAAAATTGGCCCTAGTATGTGTATGTATGACCTTAGATTGTAAGCTCCTTGAGGGTAGGGACTGATGTGAATGTACAATGTATATGTTAAGCGCTGCGTAAATTGATGGTGCTATATAAGTACCTGAAATAAATAAATAAATATACACATACTTCTCCCAAGGTATACACATACCCTCTCTACAAACCAACTCCTCTTCCACTAACCTATAACCCACCTACAGCACTGATAATGATAAGAATCATAATAATAATATTAATGATAATAATAAAAATACAGTTAAACAAGACAACTACCAATAATAATAAAAAAGAGATAACATCTACTACTAATAATAACAACATATCACTACTTAAACTGCTACCAATACTAATTAATAATCTTTCACCACTGCTGCTATTAATATTACAAATAATAATAAAAATGAGATACCATCCACTGCTAATAACAATAATAATACACCACTAATAACACAACTACTAATGATATTTATGAATCTTCAACTGCCGCTGCTCATAATAATAATTAAAAAAAAAGAATAAGCTACTATTCACTGGCAATAATACTATTACCACTACAAATAAATCATTAACAATCTTCCATCAAGACTGCTCATAATACTGACAATAATGATAAAAATGGGTTACCACCCTCTGCTAATAAAAACAGTAATATTAATAATATGCCCCTACTAACACTACTAATAATAATAATTATCAATCTTCCAACACTAGTTCTAATAATAAAAATAATACAAATAATAATACAATTAGATATTATTCACTGATAATAATATACTACTAATTACACCAATAAAAGTTAACAATCTTTCATCACTAATGCAAATACAAATAATACTATTTAGATACCATTCATTGATAATAATAATAATATACCACTAAGTACACTGCTACCAATAGTAATTAACAATCTTCTGCTATTATTGCTAATAAAAATAAAATGATAATAATAATAATGTAGGCCTAATAACACTGCTACCAGTAATAATTAACACTCTTTCTCCACTAGTGATAATAACATATTACCAATAATTGGGACCCCAGTAGTACTGGTAATGAATGACATGAGACACCCAGTAGAGAGGGGTGTAATGCTGCCATTACCTGGCTATGCTTGGCTGGCTCCTCCACTGGGACAGGAACAGGTCCCTGTAGGTCCACCTTCTCAGCAGCTCCCAGTCCATCCACACTGCCCAGGCTGCTGCTCTGGCTGCTGGACTCACTGAGCCCATTAGAACCAGGACCAGGACTGCCCCCATCCATCTTCCTGCTGCCATTCTTTTTGCCAACACTCAATGCCTCGAAATTGATGGTCTTATTCTCAAAAGCCCCCTCCACATTGCAGAACATGCCCCCATACTTCTGCCTGGGTTTGGGACTTCCTGAGCCCAGCTTGGAGAAGTAAGTGGGCACCTCTTCCTGGACTTTCTCTGTTTTCCTCTTGTCTGCCATGTCTGCTGGCTTGCTGGTTCTCTGCAGGTTGTCCCCTATGATAATCTGAAGTGAAGTGTGCTCCTGGTCTGCCAGGCTCAATTTGAGGAAGGGCCTGTGTCTTTCAATGTGTCACATAACCCCCTGAGGTTACATTACCCCAGCTGGCAGCTCCATTTAGGGATGACTGAGCTGTCCAATGGGTGTGGTGCTGAATTGGTGAGAATGACACCCTGGAGCTGCCTGTGTTGTCCCTGTGTGATAGGACTGCACAGATATTGTCTATTTTTTATCAGATCATTGAAATTGTTATTTTTTACATTCTATTTATCCAATCATAATGAGTTTCTGATGTGACTTTTTAGATGTTACAGTTGGTATTATTTTTCTAATGCTTTAACTGAGAGTAACATTAGGAAAACTGAAATTAATCTTCTATAATTCTGTGCTAAAATTATCATGGAAAAAAAGGATCTTCTATTTAAAATGATATTAAGCCCAAGAAAGTTTATATACTGTAGCTTACCAATCCTTAGACGTGGAGGCTGCATTTGTTTTATTTTTAGTTTTTTTTTGCCTTTCTTTATTTACACCTGGTGATCCAGCCACCAGTAACACATTTCTTGCCTTGTCTCCACGCTGGATGGAGGAGTACCAGAGCCATTCTTGGACAAGAGCATTGTCCATCTGGGGAGAGGGAAGTCTTTGATGCACTAGGTGATTTAGATGGACTTGACTAACAAGTCGCGGTTTGCAAGTGGTTTACCGGGACTATAGCTGAAGACAGTGGGGGTATATATTTTGGGGGGGGGCAGCACAGGCACCCCTCCCCCGGTCGGTTGGTCACAAGCCCTGTCTTACCCCATCTAGATCGCGGCCAGCGCTTCCTCCGGGCGACGTCTCCTCCTCCTGGTGCTTCACGGCGGCTTCCCCTGCGTCTCCTCCCTCCTCCCCGCTTCGCGTGAAAGTTTGATTTATGATTGTTAATCTGTCCCATTACTTTTGGTTCCTTAAAAAGTGGGAGGCACATATACAAACTGTCGTAATTCCTACACCGTTCACCTGATTTGGATGTAAATACCCTTAAATTAAAGCTGAAAGTCTTCAGTTAAAGCACATCTTGTTCGTTTCATTTCAAATCCATTGTGGTGGTGTATAGAGCCAAAAAGATTAGAATTGTGTAGATGTTCAAATATTTATGGACCTGACTGTATATATTCTGAGCAGAATCACAGGTGACTGCCGGCATCCGCTGATCGGTGAGGAGGAAACCAGGCAGAGCTCTGTCCTGCACATCCTTTAGTGAATACACCTCACAATACACACAAAAACACTGGCTAGGTTCACATTTAATCCCGTGATCGCCCTAGATGTTTAACCCCTTCCCAGCCAGTATCATTAGCACAGTGACAGTGCACATATTTAGCACTGATCACTGTGTTAGTGTCACTGGTTCCCACAAAGTGTCAAAAGTATCAGTTAGTGTCAGATTGTCTGCTGCAATATCACAGTCCCACTATAAGTTACTGATCGCCATCATTACTAATATATATATATATATATATATATATATATATATATACATATACAGTATCTCACAAAAGTGAGTACACCCCTCACATTTTTGTAAATATTGTATTATATCTTTTCATGTGACAACATTGAAGAAATTACACTTTGCTACAATGTAAAGTAGTGAGTGTACAGCTTGTATAACAGTGTAAATTTGCTGTCCCCTCAAAATAACTCAACACACAGCCATTAATGTCTAAACCGTGGGCAACAAAAGTGAGTACACCCCCAAGTGAAAATGTCCAAATTGGGCCCAAAAAGTCAATATTTTTTGTGACCACCATTAGGTTGTCACTGGAGTTCTCCTCCACTCCTCCATTACGACATCAGCAACTAGGTGAGGAGTACAAAGACAAGTGTGTCTTACCTACAGTCAAGCATGGTGGTGGGAGTGTCATGGTCTGGGGCTGCATGAGTGCTGCCGGCACCGGGGAGCTACAATTCATTGAGGAAGCCATGAATGCCAGCATGTACTGTGACATATTGAAGCAGAGTATGATCCCCTCCCTTCGGAGACTGGGCCGCAGGGCAGTATTCCAACATGATAACGACCCCAAACACACCTCCAAGATGACCACTGCCTTGCTAAAGAAGCTTAGGGTAAAGGTGATGGACTGGCCAAGCATGTCTCCAGACCTAAACCCTATTGAGCATCTGTGGGGCATCCTCAAATGGAAGGTGGAGAAGGTTTCTAACATCCACCAGCTCTGTGATGTCATCATGGAGGAGTGGAAGAGGACTCCAGTGGCAATATGCGAAGTTCTGGTGAACTCCATGCCCAAGAGGGTAAAGGTAGTGCTGGTAAATAATGGTGACCACACAAATTATTGACACTCTGGGCCCAATTTGGACATTTTCACTTAGGGGTGTACTCACTATTGTTGCCAGCGGTTTAGACATTAATGACTGTGTGCTGAGTTATTTTGAGGGGACAGCAAATTTACACCGTTATACAAGCTGTACACTCACTACTTTACATTGTAGCAAAGTGTCATTTCTTCAGTGTTATCACATGAAAAGATATAATAAAATATTTACAAAAATGTGAGGGGTGTACTCACTTTTGTGAGATACTGTATATACATATATAGAAAATCCAGTATATATCCCATCGTTTGTAGACTCTATAACTTTTGAGCAAAAAAATCAATATATGCATATTGGGATTTTTTTTATACCAAAAATATGTATCAGAATACATATTGGCCTAAATTTATGAAGAAATTTGAGGTTTTTTACATTTTTTTATTGGATATGTTTTATAGCAGAAAGTACAAAAATAAATTTCAGGCAGGAACGTGGACAGCGACAGCAAAACAGACAGTAGGCAGCAATACTGTCCATAGTCAGTACAGGTAGAGATATTAGCAGCACAGCCAAAGCATTGTTCCAGGTAGCAGGCAGGGATGTGGTCAGCAGCAGTGAAAGGATTGTCCATGCGGCAGGCAGGAATACTGTCCATAATACAGGCAGCAGGCAGAGATATGGTCAGTACAGCCAAAGTATTGGTCCAGGCAGCAGGCATATGGTCCATAAAAAGTCCTGGGTCAGTGCAGGCAGAGATATTGTCAGTACAGCCAAAGTATTTGTCCAGGCAGCAGGCAGGACCATCAAGCTTAGGGCCTCAGGAAAGAATGGGGATAGGGGGACAGGGGTAGAGGCTTCTCCCACCCAATCACTTTGAAGCCTCTGGACACCAGACCCTGTTCTGGAAATTACAAAACAAAGAAAAAAACAATAACTGTTTTTCTTAAATCAGATCATTCTGGAGCCCCTCACATATGTGAGACCCCTGTGTAGCAGGGTGAAAGATCAGTCCAAGGGGCAGGCAAAAACATGGTCAACATTCCGAGGTCAGTGTAGGTAAAAGGCAGAAATAGACGGTAGGCTGAGGCATAGTCGATACAATCCAGGGTCAGTTCACGTGAAAGGCAGAAACATAGCGGATAAACAATGCAGATGGCAGGCAGAGGCATAGTCGATAAACAGGCCAGGGTCAGTTCACATGGAAGGCAGTGGCATGGTTGGTTGAGGCAACAGGGAACTAATCAGCACAGGAATTTGAAAATGGGGAAATGGCAGTCTATTTGAAATATGGGCTAATAATTTACAAGGGTATGATAGCGTTGGAAGCATTCTCTGTGGCAAAGGCCAGGTTGGGAGGGACATTGGGGACAATGGAAACTAGTGTCTCTCCTAACTCCTCTTTTGCTGCACACCTGACTAGAGTTGAGGGAACACCTGGATGTTCGGGTTCGGCCGAACTTCGCGAAAAAGTTTGGGTTCGGTACCGAACTTGACCCCGAACCCCACTGAAGTCAATAGGGACCCAAACGTTTCAGCACAAAAATGACTGTAAAAAGTCCTGGAAAGTGCTAGAGGGCTGCAAAAGGAAAATGATTTTAGAACAATAATCTGTCCCTTACAGCAACAGCAGGAACCTGGCCCTATAGGAGTAGGCGATAATTTTAGAACAATAATCTGTCCCTTACAGCAACAGCAGGAACCTGACCCTATAGGAGTAGGCGATGATTTTAGAACAATAATCTGTCCCTCTAAGCAGTAGACTCTACCTAGTCCAGTCAGATCATTCTGTAATGCAGGGTGAGTTGTTATTAGATCTGCAATCTGTCCCTAAAAGCAGTAGCAGTATTAATCTCTACCTAGTGCACAATCAGATCGTTCTGTAATGCAGGATGAGATGTTATTATATCTTCAATCTGTCCCTAACAGCACCGGCAGCATCCTCTCCCTAAACTAGCCTGAGAGCATGTGACATGCAGCACTACCTGACTCCAGCTTATACAGAGGCTGGGTCACATGATGCACTGGCCAATCACAGCCATGTCATTAGTAGGCATGGCTGTGATGGCTTCTAAGGGCAAACCAGTGAAACACTTGTTGATTGGCTGTCCTGCGCATGCGCGCTCGCGTGCACGCACGCGCCGGAAACAGGTGCCAATCGGCTCTATTTAAACCAGCAGGACTTAGTGCCCGGTGCTGTCCATTCTACAGCGTTTCCTGCACCTGTGTCTCCGGTGACTATTTTTGAGTGACTTCCTGTTCCTGTGACCCCGGCTATCCCTTTGGACTTGTTGTTATCCGCCTGCATCTGACCCCAGCTTGCCTACGACCATCCGCTTGTCTCATCCTTTTGTACCTCTGCTGCCAGCACGTTGCCGACCCTGCCTGTACCCGACCATCCGTTTGCCTGATCCCGCTGTACCGCACCGCCCGCTAGTTGCCGACCCGGACTGAACCACTACTCTCCTGTTTGCACGAGCTCCAGTGGACTTCTGCCTACCAACTAAGGACTGTCCAGCCCTCATGCCCCCCTGTGCTCTTGAGCTCCCTGTTCCCACTATCAGGGGTTCTCGAACCAGGGCCGTAAGAGAGGTTGCCCCCGCATAAGCCAGACTCTACCACCAGGTACGTGACAGAAACGGACAGCCATGTCAGAGTCTGCGCCAGGGCCCTCTCCCATGGAGGAAGTATGTGTACACCTCGCTGGATTAACCCAATCAGTGAAAACCCTTCAGGAAGGATATGTACGCTTGGAAAACCAAGTACAGGACCTGGCCACTCCTAACCCTCCCAGCGGAGGCCATACACCTATCCACACAATAGGGCCCACGGATCCAAGGGTGCCTATGCCTGAGCGGTTTGCAGGGGACCGCAGGAAATTCAGGGCTTTCCGCAGTTCCTGCAAGTTGTACTTTGCTCTCCAGCCCCGCACGTTCTCTTTGGAAGCCACCAAGGTGGGCCTGGTGACCTCACTTCTTCAGGACGACCCACAGGCCTGGGCTCACCGCTTATTGGAGCAAAACGCTTCTGAGACCACCACCCAGGTTCTTCCATGCTATGGGTCAACTATATGAGGACCCACACCTGGCAGCCACAGCGGAAGCCGCACTCTACGCCCTCCGGCAAGACTTTCGCCCTGTAGAGGACTATGTGTCTGAATTCCGGTGCTGGAGCGCTGAAACCGTCTGGGATGACACGGCTCTCCGCCACCGGTTCCGGCTGGGACTTTCCGAGTCCCTCAAGGACGAGCTGGCGCGCGTTGGGGTCCCTCACACCCTCGAAACACTAATCAGTCGGGTCATCCAGATAGACCGCCGCCTGCGGGAGCGCAGAGCAGAGAAGGCCACAGTATCTCTGCGTCCTTCCTGGATGTCATCTCGGGTGTCTGTCCCTCCTAGTCCCAAGCCGATGCCAGCTGAGTTCATCCATCTACCTCTGAGGAACGCCAGTGGCGGATGGACCACAACCTGTGCCTCTACTGCGGCGGTTCTGGGCACACAGTGAGGAGCTGATCCGTCAAAATCAGCAAGACTCCCAAGCCAGTCCCAGGGGAGGTACTATCGCTGCCGAGTTCGAAGCCTCATCGGACCCTCCTTATCTGCCTGCAGCTCCCGGGCAAGAGCATCCAAGTCTCTGGCATTCTGGATTCTGGAGCATGTAGTTGTTTCATCGACTTGTCTTTCGCTGCTCAACATCAGGTTCCTCTCAGACCCAAGGAGCACCCAATGTCCATTCGCCTAGCCGATGGGTCAGATATCAAGTCAGGCACGGTTACCCAGGAGACTTTTCCTCTGCCAGCCCAAATGGCTGAAGGCCACTCGGAGTTTCTAGTCTTGGATGCCATCTCCTCCCCACTATTCCTCGTGATTCTTGGTCTTCCATGGCTCCGAGCACACAGCCCACATATTGAGTGGAATGTGGGAAAGATCCGGTTCCAGTCTCCATACTGCCTGAACAACTGCTGTCAGGAAGATGCAGCTGTTTCCACGGTTTCCGCGGTGGTGCGAGCGCCTGTGCGCGTTCGTGCGCGTTCGCGCGCGCCGGTGCGCGCGCACGCGCCGGAAACAGGCGCCAATCGGCCCTATTTAAACTTGCAGGGCTCAGTGCCCGGTGCTGTCCGTTCTACAGCGTTTCCCACATCTGTGCCCCCCGGCAAGCTATTTCTGAGTGACTTCCTGTTCCTGTGACCCCGGCTATCCCTTTGGACTTGTTGCTATCTGCCTGCACCTGACCCCGGCTTGCCTACGACTCTCCGCTTGTCTGATCCCTTGTACCGTCTCTGCCAGCACGTTGCCGACCCTGCCTGTACCCGACCATCCGTTTGCCTGATCCCGCTGTACCGCACCACCCGCTAGTTGCCGACCCGGACTGAAACACTACTCTCCTGTTTGCACGAGCCCCAGCGGACTTCCGCCTACCAGCTAAGGACTGTCCAGCCCTCGTGCCCCCCTGTGCTCCTGAGCTCCCTGTTCCCACTATCAGGGGTTCTCGAACCAGGGCCGCAAGAGAGGTTGCCCCCGCATAAGCCAGACTCTACCACCAGGTACGTGACAGAAACGGACAGCCACGTCAGAGTCTGCGCCGGGGCCCTCTCCCATGGAGGAAGTGTGCGTACATCTTGCTGGACTCTCCCAAGCAGTAAAGACCCTTCAGGAAGGGTATGTACGCCTGGAAAACCAAGTACAGGACCTGGCCGCTCCTATCTTTCCAAGCGAAGGTCATATGCCTACCCACATAACAGGAACCCAGTCCGCGGATCCAAGGGTGCCTATGCCGGAGCGGTTTGCAGGGGATCACAGGAAATTCAGGGCTTTCCGCAGTTCCTGTAGACTGTACTTTGCTCTCCAGCCCCGCACATTTTCTTTGGAAGCCACCAAGGTGGGTCTGGTGATCTCGCTGCTTCAGGATGATCCCCAGTCCTGGGCTCACCGCCTATTGGAGCAAAATGCCCCTGAAACCTCCACCCTGGACAGGTTCTTCCTTGCCATGGGCCAGCTATACGAGGACCCACACCTGGTGGCCACAGCGGAGGCCGCACTCTACGCCCTCCGGCAGGACGAACGCCCTGTTGAGGACTACGTCTCTGAATTTCGGCGCTGGAGCGCAGAAACTGCCAGGGACGAAGCCGCCCTCCGCCACCGGTTCCGCCTGGGACTCTCCGACTCCCTTAAGGATGAGTTGGCACGTGTGGGGGTCCCTTCCACTCTCGAAGCCTTGATCAGCCAGGCCATCCGGATCGACCGCCGCCTGCGGGAGCGCAGAGCAGAGAAGGCCGCAGTATCTCTCCGTCCTGCCTGGATGTCATATCGGGGGTCTGTCCCTCCTAAGCCAATGTCGACCAAGTCCGTCCATCTACCCCTGTCCTCCGAGGAACGCCAGTGGCGGGTGGACCATGACCTGTGCCTCTACTGTGGTGGTTCTGGGCACAGGGTGAGGGGTTGTCCGGTCAAGATCAGTAAGACCCCCTTGCCAGTCCCAGGGGAGGTGTTATCGCTGCCAAGTTCGCAGCCCCATCTGACTCTCCTCCTCTGCCTGCAGCTGCCGAGAAAGAGCATTCAAGTCTTGGCCATCTTGGATTCAGGGGCATGTAGTTGCTTTATCGACCTATCCTTCGCTGCTCAACACCAGGTTCCTCTCAGATCCAAGGAGCAGCCAATGTCGATCCGCCTGGCCGACGGGTCAGACATCAAGTCTGGCACAGTTACCCAGGAGACTTTTCCTCTGCCAGCCCGAACAGCTGAAGGCCACTCGGAGTTCTTAGTCTTGGATGCCATCTCCTCCCCACTTTTCCCTGTGATTCTTGGTCTCCCATGGCTCCAAGCACACAACCCACACATTGAGTGGGATAAGGGAGTGGTCCAGTTCCAGTCTCCATATTGCCAGAACAACTGTTTTCAGCCTTCCCAGAGAGCATCCCCAGTGGTGATGTCCATTAACCCTGACCTGGATTCGGAGTGCCGCCTTGTTGTTCCAGAGGCGTATCAAGACTTCCTAGTCTTCAGTAAGAAGGGAGCAGATACCCTACCTCCGCATCGGAGGTCCCGTTTGGAAGGATCTTTCCTCTTTCTGAAATAGAGCTCGGGGCTCTCAAAGCCTATTTGGAGGAAAACCTGCAGAAGGGTTTCATTCGGCCTTCTACGTCCCCGGCAGGGGCCGGAATCTTCTTTGTGGAGAAACGGGATCATACCCTTCGGCCATGTATCGATTATCGGGATCTGAATAAGATTACGATCAAGAACAGGTACCCCTTGCCACTAGTCCCGGAATTATTTCAACGCCTCGGCTCTGCAACCATCTTCACCAAATTGGATCTCCGGGGAGCGTACAATTTGATTCGTATACGGCAGGGGGATGAGTGGAAGACGGCATTCAGGACCCGATTCGGGCATTTCGAGTACCTAGTCATGCCCTTTGGACTGTGCAACGCCCCGGCCACGTTCCAACACCTGGTCAATGACATTTTTAGGGATTTTCTTGATCAGTTCGTGGTAGTCTATCTGGACGACATCCTCATTTTCTCCCCCTCCCTAGAAGAACATCGGAAGCACGTCAGGAGCGTACTCAGCCGTTTACGGTTGCATGGCTTGTACGCCAAAGCCGAGAAGTGCGATTTTGAGCGCACAGAGATCGCCTTCCTGGGGTTCCATATCTCCACTACAGGCACGACTATGGACCCTCAGAAGGTCTCTGCTATTGTGGATTGGCCCCCACCAGGGGACAAGAAGGCGGTACAGCGCTTCGTTGGTTTCGCCAACTTCTACAGAAAA
>BLSH010448322.1:211649-252062 GCA_018402905.1 Glandirana rugosa | reverse complement strand
CTCGGGGTGGGAAAAGCGGTCACGTCTAGGGAGTCATCATCTTGGGGTGGGAAAAGGGGTCACGTCTAGGGAGTCATCATCTCGGGGTGGGAAAAGGGGTCACGTCTACGGAGTCATCATCTTGGGGTGGGGATCTGCACTGGGGAAAAGGGTGGGGTTCTACTACTGAGGGATCTGCACTGGCGAAAAGGGTGGGGCTCTACTACTGAGGGATCTGCACTGGCGAAAAGGGTGGGGTTGTACTACTGAGGGATCTGCACTGGGGAAAAGGATGGGGTTCTACTATTGAGGGATCTGCACTGGGAAAAAGGATGGGGTTCTACTACTGAGGGATCTGCACTGGGGAAAAGGGTGATGTTCTACTACTGAGGGATCTGCACTAGGGAAAAGTGTGGGGTTTTAATACTGAGGGATCTGCACTGGGGAAAAGGGTGGGGTTCTACTACTGAGGGATCTGCACTGGGGAAAAGGGTGGGGTCCTACTACTGAGGGATCTGCACTGGGGAAAAGGATGGGGTTCTACTACTGAGGGATATGCACTGCGGAAAAGGGTGGGGTTCTACTACTGAGATATCTGCATTGGGAAAAGGGTGGGGTTTTACTACTGAGGGATCTGCACTGGGCACTACTATTGTCATTATATGCAGGGTTATATGGGAACAAAATTACTGGGTGTGAGGGGACGGGACGGGACGGGGGGGTGACACAATGTTTCACTGCAGCAGGTGACACCAACGCTAGTAATGCTGCTGACTGCTGGTCTCAGGAGATTTGGAGATGTCACTACAATGCTATACGCGGTTCTCTTTGCTGGAGGCTCTGACATGGTGTAAGATGTAAGTGTACGTCAGTGCAAGTCAGTAAGGAGGAAAAGACCACCTGCAGGGCTGCAGAGAGACCAACTGGTGACTAGTATTTTGCCCTCAAACATTTAAAATGTTGTTAATACAGCCAGAATAAATGCTTAAGACATTTTGAACCAACTTTTTTTTTATTAAAAATTCAACAATAAATTAGATACTTTACAAATAAATATAAATTCTTTAATATATATATAGAGAGAGAGATATTTATCATATTACATTACAAAAATATCTTTAAAACTTTTACCTGGCAAACAGAAAAAAATGTCCTTTCAAATACCTAAAGTTAACAATTTTAGCACTATAACAAACATGACAGTCTAAAGATATGGTTATCCATACAGCACGGAGTAAGGGTACCTCTTGCCATGTAATAAATATTATTTGTACATGATTTACAGTGGGTATTGTACAGCAGATACATTGGTTACAAAAGGTAAATACATGAATACATTATTCCACCTTCACAATTCCCTGAGTCTAAACTAAACCCATTACTGTGCTAAAACACACTAGCATAGTTAAGGTACTGATGGTGTGACTGCTGTAGGGACCCTTTGGACATCAGGAACTACCCCCAAGTAAATAGAATCTGTACTGTTACTACAAGAGTTTAGTTTACAAGCTGTATAAGGCACTCAGGGGTGTACCAAAGGCTACAGACAGATAATCAAAGAGTAAAACGTACGCTAACAGCCACTATACAGAAAGAACTGGAACACGGTGTTTGTATCCATGGTACTTTGGGGCTGATCTACACAAACATGGAAAAAGGGAGTTTGTGGCCCACAACAACCAATCAGAAGACAACTTTGATTTTGCAGTGTAATCAAGTTTATAAAATTATTATATAACAAAAAGGGGTTTTCTGGCTTCCTCTCTCTCAATTCAAAAATTATGGACCTTGAATTAAAAAACATGTGATTCAAACTATATAATCTGTGCAGCTACCTAAGCTTTGTGAAACAGGATTTTGACCTTTTCATGGAGTTAATTAAGGGACACGGGGAGAAGTCAACTGGGTTATACTGCTGCTTAAAGGAGATTGGACACTGACAAATACTGCGGTGAATCAGCCAGGTATAATCCCTCCCATTTCATCATGCTTCTTTTTTTTAGGAAAAGCAATATTAGGAGTGAATCATAAAGGGAGAGGGGTGGAAAAAAATCCTGCTCTCTTTATTATTCATTAAGGAACATGGGGAGAAGAAATTCTTAAAACACTGGGATGTCCAAAACAACTGAGGGGTGGGCAGCATAACAAACGATACGCTAACAAACCCACAAAAATACGTATTAACACTGGGAGCTTGATGAAGGTCACAAAGCTGCCTGAAGGACCTTACTTCTGAAGCTGGCATCCAAAGAGGCCTGAACATCCACTCGGTAAATCTTAGAGAACGTGTGGACAGAAGACCTGGCGGCAGCCTTGCAATCTGAGAACAGATGCATTATGCCAAAACGCTCAAGAGGCACATACTGATCTAGGAGAGAGTGCCATGACAAGAAAAGGTGGAACCCTATCCTTAAGGCAGTGTTTCTCAACTCCAGTCCTCAAGGCGCCCCAACAGATCATGTTTTCAGGATTTCCCTCAGATGAAACGGCTGTGGTAATTACTAAGGCAGTGAAACTGATCAAATCACCTGTCTAAAATAATGGAGAGCCTGAAAACATGACCTGTTGGGGTGCGTTGAGGAATGGAGTTGAGAAACACTGCCTTAAGGCATTATAATAGGCTGCCTAAGTCACCTAGAAATGGTGGGCCTATGGGGGCCCTCAGGAATGACAAAGACACAGTCAGTCATTCTAAAGAGGACACGGCCGACAGAAAAGCTCAAACAGCATCTACCACATCCAAACAACTAAGGGAATTAATTGGGATGCAACAGAGCAGGATGCAGGGATGGAAGTATAATGTCTTGGGAGGAAAAGGATAAGGGAGACACAACCCTAGAGAAAAAGGGGCCCTAGGCCTTCAAACAACCTTGTCCCAGAAAGGACAAGGGGTTCTCTACAAGAGAGAGACAATATATGAGAAACTCAACTCACCGAGGTGATGATCTTGGAAGAAGAAAATCAGACGTTTCCTTGTGGAAGAAAAACACTATACTGATTTCTACCAAGAAGGAGAAGGAGGTCTAAAAACATTAAGTGATGAGTTGGTTCTAGCGCTAACTTCTGGAAGTTCAGGATCCAAACCACACAATGCAAAAGATCATTGGACATTGAATTATAGAGTCTTTGTTGACCATTCCTTTAAGAGGAGGTTGTCCAGGTATTCCATTATGATAATGCCCTGTGAGCAAAGCAAGGCTCGTACATGGGCTAGAACCTTGGTGAAACCTTGAGGTGCAGTAGACAGGCCATAGGGAAGGTCAACAAACAAGTAGTGTCCTGTACCCTTAGCACAACAAAGGTAGCATTGATGCACTGGGAAGATAGGGACACGCAATTATGTATTGATATTCACAGTGGCTAAAAGGTTTTCCAGATGAGGGGAAGATTATACTTACCTGATAGAATCCATGTGGAAGTTTGGCACTCAGATGAACACATTGAGGGATTTTAGATCCAGTATGGGACGAATGACAGATTTTTCTCAGGAATGGTGAACAGGTTTGAGGAGAAGCCTAGAAACCTCTTCTTTTTCCGAACAATGGCAAATAAGTCATGCCAGAGCAGCATTAAGGTCTGTTAGATGCTTGGAGATATTGGTAGGTTGACAACATGAAGTGAGACAGAGGCAGGGGCTCTCATTGGGGGGAGGACTTGCTCTCAGGTTTGTAAGATTTGGGAGTCCCGGACCTGAACTTAGGCATAGAGGTCTGGGGAAACTAAAAGTACAATTCCTAACTGATGAGGAAAGTGGCATATCAGCATGAGGGTTCCCTAAAAGGCCACTGCAAATGAGCAAAACACATGCCTTTGCATAAAAAGTAAGTATGAAAAAATGGGTGGAGTATTTATTACCAATAGCTAGAGGCAATGGGCAAGAGAGGAACCCGCTTAGGCAGAATACTGTCCCACCTATTGTCATATTACAAGCAAATGTTGAAGTGTAGTTATTCAATTTTAAATTGTAACCTGTGCTGTAATAATTACAATTAGATGTGATTGGTTGCTTTGGGAAAAACTTCAGCTTCCTTTGGCTCCTGTTTTAACAAAGGAGGTGTATTGTGTGTACCTTTAGGGTTAGCTGTGGATGACATACCTCAAGTTAAGTTTAGTTCAGAGAGAAATGACAGCATCTGCGTTCACATTGAATAGAAATGAGTAACATTTATGTGACTGTTGGTTGTATTATAGCAAGTATTCACGGTTATTTGTATTAGTAAATAGGATGCAATACAATAACTGGAAAAATATAGAGTCATATGAAGTTCTTCATGCAGAGATTGCTCAACATCAGTGCAACCAGAAGATATGTGGGTGAAATGGTGTGGGACAGGAGTGGACATGGAGAGACAGATGAACCTGAGTAATCAAGGACATACACGAGTAAAGGAAAAAGGAGGTGTAGAGGCATGCTAAAGCCTGATTGAGGTGTGGCATCTTTTTCTATTTATAGTCCAGTAGGGCTTGTGACTGATTTTTTCGTTGAAATGCTTTAAAATATATGTAAAGCCAAAACTTTTTTTTTGTCTTGGATAGAGTATGGAATCCCTCTTGTCATGCATGTCAACCTCTTGGTAAAGGGTGGAAGCTGGAGTTGGTCTTTAGGAAATACCAGCTGTGTATTGTGCTTCAGAAGGACCTCAGTGAGCCAATACTATTTACAGTCACAGCCTGATTGGCTATAACTCTGGTAAATTTGAAATAATATGTTTCAGTATATCATAATGAGTGCTGATAGATCATGTCATGCCAAGACTTGCCTTTAGAAAGGATGGAAGCAATACTTTGTCGGTGGAACTATCCTAATTTAGGATTTCTGTTATGGGTCTGTTCAAGTCAAATGCTTTGAATGCACATTGGAAAGATTTCCCTTAAAGCTAAATTCTAAGGAAAGTTAAAATCTTCCCTTGCAGTGGGGCTGCCCCTGCAAGGGTTGAATGCTCATTTAGGTCTAGGAGACCGGAAAAGGCTGTTTTGCCTACCTGATCCTCTGCTCACACAAGCTCCTCCATGCTGGAAACCAAAACCTGCAGCCTATTCTACCTTATGCTCCAGCAGTTGGATGTCATATGATGTCCTCAAGCCCGACACAGGGCCCAAAGACCTGCTTTTCACATAGGGACGCTAAGAGACAGTCCATTGCTGGAGCATGGGCGAGTGTCTGCCCCAGCGTGTGTGCCATTGGTTGCCCATCCATCGGTTACACTATGAAAACAGAGGATGGTAATACAATGGCTCACTGACCATCTGCATAGTTGTTTTATTTTAATTGGGCTTTAAAGGATAGTCAGAAGGTACAGTGGAGTAGTAAGTGAGAGACAATAGGAAGAGAGAATACTAAATAACAGAAAGTAGAAGAGTAATAAGAGAATGAAAGACACCCATGAGGCACAGAATGGGGAAAATAATGCACAGACAGGAAGAAATCCAACCTTAAACAATAAACAAATAAATGCATTCATGAGTACGTATACATTTAAATCATGCACTAGACCTTTAACATTGTGTTCTTTATAAAGAATCACATATTCAATTTGGATTTCAAACATTTCATTGGGACACGTGGCCGTAAATACTTCAGAACTAGTTAATACTGATAATGTTATATAATTAAAAATACAAAATGTTGCTTCAATATAGAGCCACGCAGAGCTATACTGTGCTACATGTCCTGCAATTCACGCTCTGTGGGGACACATCCATGGCATGAAGACACTCATGGAGGTCTGGCTGAATGGTAAAGTTTGGTTGTACCAGCTACAAAGGGGAAAACTCAGACTCTTTGATGGAAGGCTTAAAAAAGGTTTGGGCAGAAAATATTTTATGATTGGCAGATGCACTCAAGTCCTCTTTTATAGAGTTTTCTGGTCTTTTGGATTTTGTGCTATAAAGTCAATGAAAGTGAGTGGCCAAGCTCAAGCAGCTCCCAGCATTCATTTATAGTACCTTTATGGACAAATCACACCTCTGTCTCAGCACTGTCCCCCTCTGTATCAACCATGAACCATTACAGAGAGGTGCCTCTCCATTTGCCACTTATTGATAGATGTCCACTACCCCTGTATAGACCACAGGTTTACCATCCTATCACACAGCACTGTAAAACATATCAGAGAGTTATACATTTATGTTCATTTTAGTCACCCAAATTTGGTCCAAGTCAGTTAAATTTCAAGGCTGAAGCACTGAGGAAGAATGTCTACCTTCGAAACGCGTTAGCCAGCAGGGACCCCTACATGGTCTCCGCTATGATCTGGAGAGTGCTGGTCCCAGGACTGTACAGCTACAGGATGGAAGCCTGTTTATGCGTATTTACTTCCATGTGCTTGTGAGTACTGTAGTTTTTATCTTTTTTATACAAAATAAATTTACTTGAGATAATGCACAAGGCTGGTGCGCCCTTTCTTCCTTTATCTTTCCAGTCAAATTTCAATCCAGTATTGCCAGCTGTCTGACCTTTTTTATTCATGCCTATCATAAAAAATACAAGAGCTACCATTGTGGATTTCATTCTGGAAATTTTATTTGCATGGTTGCCTCTGAATTTAATACTTTGGACTAAATGTATTATTTGCATCCTTGTTCTAGGTCAGTGACTCAAAGAACTGAAGCCAGAGGATCAGAATGACAGCCAAGCTAAGAACATTTCCAAAAGGAGAGGCCAGAAATGACACCCTTTGTACTGTTCTCATTTCTCACCATGTCTTGCACTTCTGTTCATCTACCATTGAGTTACTTAGCTCTTATACACATTTCATAAGAGATCAATGTCTTCTCCTGGTATGACCATTAACCACTTGCAGACCGCCGATCGGCATCTGACGGCGGCAAAGTGGCTCGTTCCCGCAAAACGCCGTCATACGACGGCGGCTGCGGGAACGAGTTTAGTGAGCGCGCCCGCACGCTCACTGTGTTCGGGGAGGGCCAGGGAGCGGGTGCGGCGGCTTCGATTGCCGCCGGCTACCCGCGATGGCCCCCCCGGAGCAAAGGAGCGGAGGTCCGTGTATGTAAACACGGACCTCCGCTCTGTGTGAGGGGGAAGGTACGTGAAGGCTGTGACCACTTCCCTTCCCCAGATAGTGCAGCCCCCACACAGTTAGAACACGCCCAGGGAACATAGTTAACCCTTAGAGCGCCCCCTGCAGGTTAACCCCTTCACTGCCAATGGCATTTACACAGTAATCAGTGCATTTTTATAGCACTGATCGCTGTATAAATGCCAATGGTCCCAAAAAAGTGTCAAAATAGTCCGACATGTCCGCTGAAATATCGCAGTACCGCAAAAAATCGCAGATTGCCGCCATTATTAGTAAAAAATAAAAAAAAAATAAAAACCCCAAAAATGAATTCTCATCATCTGTAAACGCGACCACTTTTGCGCAAACCAATCAATAAACGCCGATTGCGATTTTTTTATCGCAAATATGAGGAAGAATATAAATTGGCCAAATGTTTTTTTATATTTTTTTTTTGGATTTGTATTTTAGGAAAAAGCAAGAAATGTTTTTTTTTGCAAAATTGTTGCTCTTCTTTTGTTTATAGCGGCGATCAGAAATGACGCAGAGGTGATCAAATACCACCAAAAGAAAGCTCTATTTGTGGGAAAAAAAGGACGCAAATTTCGTTTGGGTACAACGTCGCACGACCGCGCAATTGTCAGTTAAAGCGACGCAGCGCCGAATCGCAAAAAGGGCTCCGGTCCTAAAGCTGGAAATCCTTCCGGGGCTGAAGTGGTTAAAAAGCATGCACAGGAATGGAACATATCTCTTAGAAGGTCTCATTGCTTACATAAGCCTACAGCAAACCTGGAAATATATATATATATATATAGTGACGAGGTGGTGCCTTGTCACGGTATTTGTCCCCCAGGATTGTAAACCTGGCAGGTTGACAGGCTCCAGAACTATTATTTGACCTGGAAGAATCTGTTTTGTTAGCTTCTTCCAAGCTTGGTAGAATCCAGTTGGGAGCCTGGAGCTTGGAGGTTTCACAGTGATCTGGGAGGGAGTAAATCTCCAATCCTGGGACCAGGTTTTGAAAGCAGCCAGGACGTTGATTGTCCAGGTGTGTGCGGGCCTGATAGGGGAGTCCGGGTCCAGGCTCTGGGCTCCACCCTCCCGAGGAGTCCAGGCCTGCAAGGGAGAAGCATGCATATCTGCACGGGTCTGTATGAAAGGGGACAGGAGTCCCCATTGGTTGGGCCATAGCAGCAAGAGAGATTGTCTGCTACGCACATGGTCGCAACATGGACCCTTTGCACTCAATGGGCACACTTGACAAGCAGTGCTGGTTGTCAAACCCTGCACCCTGATTTAAAAATGCTTTGGTGGTGAAGCAAAGCATCGCAGCTGTGTACAACGCTGTATGGCTGCATTGTGACAGTCCATGGGGCAGCCACCCATTTTTATGACTGCTTAGCCACATGTCTGAAAAAAACCTTTGAGACTTTGTAAAGAAACCTGCTGTGTATCTGTGCTGTCTTCAGAAGTACCCCAGTGAACTCCTCAGCCAATACTATTTACAGTGCTTTTAAAAAAGTATTCATACCCCTTGAAATTGTCCACATTGTGCCACGTTACAACCAAAAATGTAAATGAAAAATAAATAAAATAAATAAATAAAATGGAGAGTATGGCACAATTATAAACCTACCAAGACATGGCCGTCCAACTAAACTGACAGGCCGGGCAAGGAGAGCATTAATCAGAGAAGCAGCTTAGAGCTCCATGGTAACTCTGAAGGAGCTGCAGCGATCCACAGCTCAGGTGGGAGAATCTGTCCACAGGACAACTATTAGTCCTGCACTTCACAAATCTGGCCTTTATGGAAGAGTGGCAAGAAGCAAGCCATTGTTGAAAGAAAGTCATAGGAATTCCCATTTGCAGTTAGCGAGAAGCCATGTGGGGGACACAGCAAACGTGGAAGAAGGTGCTCTGGTCAGATGTGACTAAAATTGAACTTTTTGGCCTAAAAGCAAAACGCTATGTGTGGCAGAAAACTAACACTGCACATCACCCTGAACACACCATCCCCACCGTGAAACATGGTGGTGGCAGCATCAGGGACAGGGAAGCTGGTCAGAGTTGATGGGAAGATGGATGGAGCCAAATACAGGGCAATCTTAGAAGAAAACCTGTTAGAGTCTGCAAAAGACTTGAGACTGGGGCAAAGGTTCACCTCCCAGCAGGACAACGACCCTAAACATACAGCCAGAGCTACAATGGAATGGTTTAGATCAAAGCATAATTCAGAATCTGTGGCAAGACTTCAAAATTGCTGTTCACAGGCGCTCTCCATCCAATCTGACAGATCTTGAGCTATTTTGCAAAGAAGAAAGACTTGCAGCTGTAATTGCAGGGAAAGGCGGTTCTACAAAGTATTGACTCATGGGGGCTAAATACAAATGCATCCCACACGTTTCACATATTTATTTGTAAAAAGATTTTGAAAACCATTTATCATTTTCCTTCCACTTCACAATTATGTGCCACTTTGTGTTGATCTATTACATAAAATCCCAATAAAACACATTTACGTTTTTGGTTGTACCATGACAAAATGTGGGAAATTTTAAGGGGGTGTAAATACTTTTTCAAGGCACTGTACAGTCACAGCCTGATTTGCTATAACTTATCCGGTACATTTTGAATGGTCTGTCTCAGTATACCAGGTCTGTTTTAAATCATAATGAGCGCTGATAGATCAGGTCATCCCAAGACTCACTTTGCCTTTAGGGGGCCTTTTGTTGGTGAAACTATCCTAATTTAGGATTTCTGTTATAGATTTGTCCAAGTGAGATGGTTTTGAAAGCACAGCTGTACAGGATGAGAGTGGACAGCCTTTGATCATGGTCACAATTATGTCACACCTGTGTAGCCTACTCAGGTGTCCAATATTGAGAACATTTTAAACATGATCACATTTTGGGGATTTAACCCAGCAGATGCAATTAGATAATTATTTTCATGTAGTATGCATGAGAAATAAAACTTTTTTTTTCTGTAAAAACAGGTTATGCACATCTGACTTCTAGATAGCTGTGATTTTCATTTATTACCATGACATGTAAAGAAGAATTGTCTCTGTGCAGATGAATGGACTGTACTGAAGGTCAGAGGCATAACTAGAACCTTCAGGGCCCCGGTGCAAGAAATTATGAAGGGCCCCCATGACCCCTGGCCAGGGCCCTTCCCTCTTCCCACTGATCCTGGGGCCTTTACTCCTATTGTGGGTCCCTTTATTATGGTGCCACAGTGGGGCCCTTTCACAAGTTCTGCAGCAGGCCCCAGGGGGGCCAGGGAAGCACACAGGGACCTTGGGAACAGCAGAAGACAAGTAAACTGGAAAGAGGAAAATGGAGGAGATTGGGTCCTCTAAATGCCACCCCCGCCATCCCTCCTATTCAGGTGTACAAGGGAGGCACACGGGCCCCCTGGACCATGGGGCCCAGTTGCAATTGCAACCCCTGCAACCCCTATCGTTACGCCCCTGCTGAAGGTTAACAACCAACTGCCAACAGGTATTTGCAACCACAGTAGGCGTAGAGGTAGGGTTGCCACGTCATCCCTTTAATCCAGGACACATATGAATTACCCAGGTTCTGAGGCTAATTTAATGCAGATGAGGCACCAAGAGAGTTTAATTACCACCTTAATCAGCCTCAGAACCTGTGTAATTAATGTGTGTCCTGGATTAAAGGGATGATGTGGCAACTCTACGTAGAGGGTGTGTGGCAACTGCTGAATTACATAACATTTTGTGCAATAATTTGTTTGTGTCCTTGAAGCTGGAAAAATGTAAAGTGTTATAAAAAATGTTTTGTTGCAGTCCAGAAAGTACAAAGTGGACAAATAAGAAACAATTTTCAAAATGCCGATATATAGTTAAAATTTTTGTAGCTCTCTGTAACACCCTTATGCAACAAATTCAGGTAGTTCTTACTTGTGCCACATTAAGAATGTGTCGCTATGGCTGTGACAAACTCAAAAAGAATTACCAGCTTGCAGATAGCTTGGTAGTATTTAGGACCAGGAATGAGCCCTCGGATGCGTTCAGAGTCAGACATGAGTCCAAATCTGCCTGAGCTATCTCATATGGAAGCTGTCAAAGCCAACAGCCAATCATGCACAATCCGTTGCAGTGGCGGCTGCTCATATGGGGCGCCGCCCTCCTGATCCATGCGCCCCAACCCCTAATCTTCATGCAGGGCGCTGGACGCATGGATTTTAATGGGGTTTTGTTTTTTTGAAGCACATGATTAGAGCCTGAGGCTCTAATTGGCTTCAAAAAGGGTGGACTCAGAGCACTGTGTCCCGAGCCCACCTACTTCTGTGACATTAGCAAATTAATATTCACTAATGTCTTCCTGCTTCTCCCCCCGGCCAATCAGGAAGCGGGTCCTGAGACCCAATTGGCCGGGAGTACTATGACCCGATTGGCCGGGAGGAGAAGCAACTCAGGAGGTGTTGCAGGGAGGAAGCCACCGAAGCCGCCACCTGGATGGGGTAAGTGCGGGGCTGGCAGGTGGCCTGACGAGCGGTCGATCGAAGGGGGGTAATGAGGGGGCCAGTTTCGTTTTCTGCCCCCCCCCCTGAAATTAAGCACCATCCGCCACTGATCCTTTGTATACATGGGGCTGCAGGGCAGAGAATACCTCTGTCGATTATGATTGGCTATCGGCTTTGACACCTTCTTGCGGGATACATCAGGTATATTCGGACTCATGTCCAAACAAGTTTGAGCTCATCCCTAATTGAAGAATAGATTCAACTTTTATAACACGTTACATTTTTCACCCTGAATTACTGCTGCAGCTGCCCCCGCATCCCCCCGAGTCCCTGCTTTGACAGCAGGCTGGGGAATCTGCTCCCCGCACCTGCTGTCACAATTTTAAAAAGATGCGGCCGTGCAGGGCTCTGCCCACCCGGCCCTATCATTTATTCACAGAGTTCTGTAAATAGGAGAACTACAAGTACTGACAGCCTTTGCGGCTGTCAGGTTGTAGTTCTCAATGAGCTACCCGGGCATTGTTAAATGCTCTAGGTAGTTCATTGATGCTTCCTGTCAGTGTGTAACTGCCTGCCCTATCAGAGGCATGAGAAGACAGTTTACACTGAGAGCCTGCAAGAGCCCTGCTGATCGCAGGTGCAATTCTTTACAGACTCTCAATAAAAAAAAATAATCAATGCTAATTTTTTTACCTGCAAAAAGATGTGCATTTCTTTTTTTTTTAAAGGTGAACTTATCCTTTAAGACCAACCCTAAGTTGGTGTGCAGAGACATGCCAGTGCTTAGAGTGGGGCATGTTTGGGTTGGGACACACAACAGCTTTCTGCTTGGGGCTCATAGGTTGCCAGGATGCAGGGGGCTGCTTGAAGTCTTGGCAAACAACAGCGCATTCCTGGCCCCATTCAGTAGCTGAATGTAAACAAAGAAGCTGGGGATGCTGTCATTACCCAAATAACCAAACCCGCCAGGAAACTGTCTACTGAACTGGGCCAATTATCTGCGGCTGGGGAATTCCAATGGGTGTGTGTATACATGAGGCGGCAAGGAAAGGAATGCCATGGCTGCTTATGATCAGCCTAGTTACAGCGACAGCTTCCTTGTGGGCTCAATGAGGTGGGTTTAGGCTAGGATTCAAACATGCCTTAGCTCATCCCTACCATTTTGACCAATGATGGAAATGGAATCTCTTGGCTGACAGCTAAACAGGTTAGGGATCATAGAAACATAGAAAAGTGTAAGTTTAAATTTTATATCATCAGCAAAAAGACATATGTTGCCCAACAAAGGTCATTGTCAATTGTTGCTAGGACGTTGTCAGGTGAACAGCAACCTAGCTACCAAGGACATTGTGCGGCTAAACATGCAATGAGGAAAGCGTGCCTAGTATAGACACTCTGGACACCATGCCCTGATGCCCTCTTGCAATAAATTCATGTAACTGTTTCTGACATGTTTCGCCCGCACTGGCAGTTGTTAAAGTATGTATGACACAATTCCAAAGAATGTCTGCGATACTCTTTGAATTCCAATACCTGTGTTTTTTCCATATACAGACAGATCTTTTCTCATGATCTAATACTCCAGATGATCACTGCACGCTATGTAGGAAAAGGTTCTGATAGGTGTTTCATGCACAGTTTATAGAAAAACAAATGCAATAGCCAGTATATTTGTCCATTGTGCCACTAACTGCTGCATGATTCTGCAATACAGTTTTGGCACTGAGCATCTATAGCTTTGTTTGGTCTATCGACTCCAGAATCCCCTCGCTGACATCCTTGCCTATATAAACAGGAGGTCAACCAGCTATCTCAGGCAATAGATTTTGGTTCAATAGGTCTGTGGTTTTCAACCTCATTCCTCAAGTACCCCCAACAGGCCATGTTTGCAGGTTTTCCTTTATCTTGCACAGGTGCTTTAAACGCTTCTGGACCGGATCGCGTACATTTACTGCTGCAGAGTGGCGCGATCCGCGGTCTATAAACGGCGGTTCGCTCTCGTGTCCGCCGCACTCTGCAGCAGTAAGGCCGCAGTACGGCAGACTCGATGTTCGCTGGCTAATCGCGATTGCCTGGCACAGAAGAAAAACAGGGAACCGCCGATGTAAACACAGCGGTTCCCCGCTCTGTCAGGCGGCATAACAGATCTACTGATTCCTGTCACTGGGATCAGTTAGATCTCTGGTGCTCCTGGCAGCCCAGCCCCCTTACAGTTAGAACACACCTAGGGAACACAGTTAACCCCTAGATCGCCCCCTGCAGGTTAACACCTTTCTTGCCAATTACATTTATACAGTAATCAGTGGATATTTCAATTTCTGATCGCTGTATAAATGTCATTGATCCCAAAAAAGTGTCAAAAATGTCCGACATGTCCACTGCAATATCGCAGTCCCGATAAAAATCGCAGATTGCCGCCATTACTAGTAAAGAAAAAAAAATAGTAAAAACACCATGAATGAATTCTCATGGTTTGTAAACGAGGCAAACCAATCAATAAAAGCCGATCGTTATCTTTTTTACCACAGATATGAGGACGAATATATATCGGCCAAAACTGATGAATAAATTCGATTTTTTTAAATATTTTTTTTGTGGATATGTATTATAGCAAAAAGTAAAAAATATTGTTTTTTTTTTTAAAAAATTGTCGCTCTTCTTTTGTTTATAGTGGTGATTAGAAATGACGCAGAGGGGATCAAATACCACCAAAAGAAAGCTCTATTTGTGGGAAAAAAAAAAAAAGACACCAACTTGGTTTGGGTACAATGTCGCATGACCGCGCAATTTTAAGTAAAAGCGGCTTGGTATTTTAAACGGTTATTTTGGACAGAAATTTCCAAAACATGGCCTGTTGGGAGTTCTTGAGGACTGAGGTTAAGAACCACTGCAATAGGGAACACTTCTGCATGATGTTTAGTGCAAATTTACACAGCTAAAGTGATCTTTGTAACACAAGTTCATTTGTAAACTTCCCATGTAACACAAGTTCAATTGTAAACTTCCCATGTAACACAAGTTTAATTGTGAACTGGACTTTACCCAATACATATGTGGTAAGTCAGGCTACAAATTATACAAGGAAAAGACCAGCAAGTAAAGCCCCCGTGCACAGCTTATTAGCAGGAAATGCAGGCAGGCTGCTCCTGAATTCTGGCAGTGTCAGTGCTGTGCAGCGATGGAATCACAGTGCTTCCCATGTAACACAACACAAAGTGCTGAACTAAGCCATGATAGTCATTCCATTATGAAGGAGGAGCACAATGAATGGCAGAGGACCAAGTACTCACCAGCCATAAAAGTATATTAGGGCCCCTCATAATATTACTGTTGTGCACTTATCCCTTACCAAGATTTCAAAGGTTCTGCTCTCCCAAAATTGATTTTTCAGTTATGGGTGGACATTGACCATAATTGAGTCATTCAACTACAAAATGTCTCTAACGAGCTACAGCAATCTTCTCCCTGCAGGACACCTAGCTCTGTCCTTTCTCTGAAGTTGTATTATTCCTGCAGCTATCTGAGTTCAGTACAAGAAATTCAAATGTTAACAGTGAGAGTGAGGCTATGGCAGGAGAGAAGTGTTCAATCACATGGAGCGCCAACACTCCACAATTGCATTTTTGAGGTTCCCCCATGCTGGCTCTCCATGTGAATTATCTATAATACAGTATCACCATTGGCTTGCACCTCCCTAAAGGGAAAAAAGGGTATGGTGCTGGGTCGATTGGATTGAGGAGCTGAGAACTCATGAACAGAGCGCTTGCTACCAGAGCACCAGAAGGACTCAGGATACAGGTATTACATACCACTGGCTTCAAACAAAAACTAAAATATCAATTTTGGGTGGGCTGACAGTTCACCAATGACTTCTAAACAATACCAAGCATAAGGATTTTAACAAGCCATTAAATCCACGGCAGCTGGAACGACATCTTCGGTAATTGGGATGTTTGACATATAGAATGGAATCAGATGGTTTTATTGAGGTCTGCTCCGGCTTACTGCAGCACTTCGGGGTTGAGTCTACAAAAGAAGATTGGAAAGAGATCCATTAAAACTTTTAAAAGTACTTTATAGAGGTTTGTGACATTCCATCACATCTCATAAACAAGACTTTCATAAAATCCCAAGATAAACAGCATGGGTTGAAAAATATATTTACATGGAGCAATACCTATAGCAAGTACATAGAAGTTAAGTTGGAAAAGACAGAGGAAGGTAAACTTGTAAAAACGAAAAGGTTCAAATGCTTTTAGCAGGAACATCTTCAGTACAATTCAACAGTCTATTAAGGATGTCAGCATTAGGAGTTTAATATAATATTCTTATATGATAACCCAAGGCAAAGGTTATTGTATATAAAGTAGCAAGGCAATTATATATACACACAGTATACATATTGGCAATGCAGTACCCTGCTAGGGTCTAAATAGGGGTCATAACCGAGGATTCTCAACCAGGCAGGTTGAGGGGCTCCAGGGGGTTTTCTTAATGCAGAGGGCAGTTTCCTCATGGTGTTAAAAAGTCGGTTTTGGGACCTGGAGCCTAGAGATTTCTCAAAGATGTGGGTGGGATGATATATCCAATTCTGGGTCCAGGTTTTCAAAACCACCAGCACAGTAATTGGTCGGGTGTGTGCTGGGCTTTTGGAGGTGACCTGGCCATGGTTCTGGGCTCCACCCAGCAAACAGAGGAGGTCTCTGTCCAGGAGTACAGATGCAAGCCAGAGCAGCAAGTGGCTGCCAAGTTTATGGATCAAGGTACTGAGTGGTACTGGGAAACAGTCTATAGGAGCCAGATGAGGGCTAGAGCGCCAATGTATAAGCCAGGAGGCTTAATGTCTATTTCTTTGCAAGAGTGAAATGCTGGAAACCCCCGAGAGGGTAAACTGTTGTTTTGATTTTCTGGAACTTTGATATTTTAATAAAATTGGGCAAGAAAAGCCCTCAAATATAAGAAAGCATGTGACAGTGTCCTGTAAAGCTCCACCATTTGATGCTAGCTCTCACTATATATACATATATATAAAAACAGTATATTGAGTTTTTTTATGACAATGCTTAAGACCCCTTTCACACTGGGGCATTTTTCAGGTGCTTTAGCGCTAAAAATAGCGCCTGTAAAGCGCCTGAAACCCCCCCCCCCAATACACCCCAGTGTGAAAGCCTGAGTACTTTCATACTGGGGCGGTGCGCTTGCAGGACAGAGAAAAAAAAGTCCGGCAAGCAGCATCTTTGGGGCGGTGTATACACCACTCCTCCCCCACCTCTGCCCATTGAAATGAATGGCCAGCACCGGCAGACCGCTTCGGAAGCGACACGCACCATTGCTTTTAGCCCCTTGTTAACCCTTCTTAGGGGTTAAAAGCGCCCCGATGCCACCCAAATGGAAGCGCAAATAACATCGGTAAAATGCTGCTAAAACTAGCGGAGCTTTACCGCTACTGCCCTGCCTGCCCGCAGTGTGAAAGGGGTCTTAGTGGTAAAAAAGCAGCGCCCCATTCCTATGTACTGTTTGACCTTCAATATGAGTGTACAGCAGTCTGGAGTTTCACAGCATTATAATTATTCTGTTGCATTACAGGCAAGATCTTCCAAAGCTTTGTAACTTAAAGCGGAGTTCCACTAGATTTTTGGTTTATTAAAAGTCAGCAGCTATAAAAAGTGTAGCTGCTGACTTTTAATAAACAGTAACTTACCTGTCTCCCGGTCCAGCGACGGCTGCGCCCGAAGCCTCGCTCGTCTCCCCCTCCTCCCTGCGGCGCCGGCATTTCAGGTGTGGGCGCCGGCCGTGGCTTCACGGCCGGGCACGCACTGCGCATGCGCGAGTCGCGCTGCGCGTTGCCAGTGGCCAGGCAATCTTCTGGGACCTGTGACGTGTCCCAGAAGATTGCCAGGAGGGAGGGGCCGCCTAGGAGGAGAGGAGGAGTCGCCTAGGCGGCCCAGAGGCGGAAGGTGGAAGAGGGACAGGAAGTCCCTCTGAAACCTGGGGACACACTCCCCCCCCAAAAAAATTACATGCCAAATGTGGCATGTAAGGGGGTGAGGAGTGCTTAAAGCGGAAGTTCCATTTTTGGGTGGAACTCCGCTTTAATAAGTAGTGCTGAAGTTACCAATGCTCAATTAAAAAGTATATCCTTATCCAAAATATTTATTTTGATTTTGGATAGATTAAGCAAATAATAAAACCCTGTCTAGCTTTTATTGCTATCAGTGAGATTCACTCTTACTTACTATTAGTCCTGGTGATTATTGTCCCTGGCACAAAAAAATGAGGGGAAATTCAGAATTTTAGAACTGTCACATGAACTGGAGGTGAGGAAAAATCATCTAGAGCAGTGGTCTCAAAACTGTGGCCCAGGGGCCAGATTCCGCCCTTTCCCACACTTTATCCAACCCTTGGTGCACTATTCCTCTCACTGACACCAAGGATGGGGCTCTTTTTCCTCTCACTGACACCAAGGATGGGGAACATTTCCCTCTCACTGATGCCAAGGATGGAGCATTTATTCCCCTCACTGGCACCAAGGATGGGGCACTATTCATCTCACTAATGCCAAAGATGGGGCACTATTCCTCTCACTGACACCAAGGATGGGGCTCTTATTCCTCTCACTGACACCAAGGATGGGGCTCTTATTCCTCTCACTAACACCAAGGATGGGGCTCTTATTCCTCTCACTGACACCAAGGATGGGGCTCTTATTCCTCTCACTGACACCAAGCATGGGGCTCTTATTCCTCTCACTGACACCAAGCATGGGGCCCTTATTCCTCTCACTGATACCAAGGATGGGGCTCTTATTCCTCTCACTGACACCAAGGACGGGGTACATTTTCCTCTCACTGGCACTAAGGAGGTGGCACTATTCCTCTCAGTGACACCAAGGATGGGGCACTAATCTTCCCTCTGACCCCAATTATGGAGCATTGTTACAGATGCCAGAACATTTTCTACTCCCACTGGCCATAGTCTGGCCCCTCTTAAGCCTGAAGGATAGTAAACCGGCCCTTTGTTTTTTTGGTATATTTTGGTAAAAACTTGCTTTGAAGGGATTTCCTCTTACCTTTTGCTGTCTCTGTGGGACAGAAAGTGAAGGGGAATCTCTGACGAGACAAAGATAGCAAAAAAAAGGTATTATGCATTATCACAAGACTTTAGTGTTGGTGATTAGGTGACTGAAGTGCACTGCAAACATGAATCTACAGGTGAGTGATATAAACCCATAGTCCCATAAATAAATCGATCATGTTCTAGGTACTTGTCAAGAGAACTGGAACTCCATGATCACTAAATTGCTACTCAGGAGGGAAGACTAATAGAATTATTGATCTCAGTCTCAGGAAATCCTATAAAATCCCTAGAGTGACATTAGAGATTTCCCTGTGTGTGGAAAAGATATAGACGCTAAATAGAACATCTGTCTAAGATCGTATGGCTCTGTCTATGTCAGTGCCTTCTATATCTCAGCTTACACTAAATTCATCATAGCTGTCATTTTCTGGAATTCCTGACAAGTTTCCTGGTTAAAATAACTTAAACCCAGTCTGTTTCACTGGAGGGAAACTGCTTCCTTTTCAGCAATAATAGATCATTAGTCTAAAAAGGCTGATTTTCCTTTATCATGGCATAGCTATCTTCATTAATAACAGTACCTGAAGCCATTTTTTTAATTTTTAAATAGAGTTGAGGGTAGATGGAACCCCTGTCATGTTTTTATTCCTTGTAGCACTGGAACCCTAGGATTATCCTACTGGTGTTTCTATCCAATAGTGATGTAGTGGTTTTTGAAAAGGGTATTTGGATTTTGAGCTGGCGGCTTCCACACACTAAAGGCCAACAGTTTCCTTGGTTTGTGATGCAATTAAATGATTCTGAGATCAAAGTGCCATGTAGATATAGTATATGGTTTCAAACTGAACATCCAGTATATAAAAATGATTAAATTGAATACATGTCCAATGTGAAACCATATACTATATCTATTCATAACCCTTTTTATTGTATTGTTGTAGCCCTGATGAAAAGGGTGAGTTCTGCCATTTCCATGTGTTGGATCTGCTATATAATCTTCTACTTGATTTTACATTGGGATAGATACATATATATGTGGGCTTTTACCCATGCTGTGGTGTTTTAATCTCAGATTTGTGTAGGGGTTTATTGATGTGTCCCATCTTGGGTAGATTCATTCCTTTCTGGTGACCATTGTCATTGGCACTGAAAGTGAGGAATAATCCAAACTCTTGAGTTGTTGCCAGAACATGAATAGAGGGGAAATCCTCTAATGGGGACACTTGCTGCACTTGCAACTTTCGGAGGAAGGGATTTATCTCACTTTGTAGAGATTTGAATCAAAATGTTTGGCTTTAGGCTTCATTCACACTTCTATGACTCCACTTGGAGGGCAACTTTCATGCAAATTTGACGCAACTTTGGATGGGTACAACTTGGATACAACTTTGGCTTTAACCAGTGATAATGGACAACTGTTGCACAATTGTTGCATTATATAACATCAGGTACGACTTTCATGCAACTGTTGAATGTTAACATTGAAGTCTATGGCCCTCAAGTTGCATGAAAGTCAGACCATTAGTGCATGAACTACTTTGAAGTCACTGCAACTTTAAGTTGCACAGATGTGAATGTTTATCATTGGAAAACATGGGGAACAACCTGTCATGAGACTATGATGTCAAAAGTTGCATGACAAGTTGCTCAAGTGTGAGGGGAGCCTTAGATGTACTTTAAGAAAGAAGGACATGTTGATGTGGCTCCACAAGCAGACGTATGAGTGGGCATACCTTATATACTGTTCTCCAGCAAATATCTTGATTGTAATGATATTATTGAAGAGCAGGTTCCAAACTGCGCCTTTTTTGTTTTAGCATCTAGTAGCCTTATTTATTTAATTTGGTTGTATAAAAATGAATACAGGATGACAGGATCTAAAATAAATGATAGAAATATTAGCAAAGGATTGAACCATGTTTTCCCAATACACAGAGAACTTGAAAGGTGGACTTTACCCATACCACATGAAGACCATGGTATTAGAATACAATAATTGCATTAATTATATCAATAGAATTATTGTATATTAATACCATGATCTCCATGTGGTAAGGGTAAAGTCTGCCTGTTAAGTTATTGTATTGCAATAATAATTACCACTGTGGTACCCAACCAACCCCTTTTTTTTCTATATGTGCCATGTTTTCCAAAATCAAAATGAATACATAGGAAAGGAGGACCCCCACCATGCCAATATCCAATTAGTAAATATTAAGGATTGAGAGAAAAGGAGATCTCCAAAAGAAAAAACTAGACTTTGTAGGCACACCAGGTGTGCCTACAAAGTCCAACTTTTTCTTTGGGAGATCTCCTTTTTCTTTCAAAATGAATACAGATTTCGCAATTTTAGGAAAGCAAGGATGCTTTTAGCCTTGTATTCATAATACTAATGCCCCGCGCGTACGATCGTGTCGAATCGTATGTTGGCTGTTGTATGCAGCATTATGACTGCACTACACGATCGTACGTCCACAGAAGAACGTTCAGGTGCATGTAATTAGCATCCGGCCGTTCCTGACTTTGGAGCATGCGTGTTTTGCACAATACAACTTTGTTGTACCAACTGCTCTGTACACACGATACAACGGTATGAGAGCTTGTTGGTACGACCAAGCTTTCTAGTCTGCTCATACAACTCCCTTGTACGACCGTCGTATGTCGGCTGCTCAAAATCGCGCATACGAATGATCGATTCCGCATACAACGGTCGTGAGTACGACCTGTTGTATGTGATCGTCGAACCGTGTGTACGAGGCTTACGTTTTGCAAGTTAAATGATGTGATTAGTCAGTATTGGGTACAGCTAAAACTGAAGGCAGATCTAAAGCCAAGTTGGACAGTGTCAGTAATAATGAATAATTGATCATCATACCAAGCTCCCGTACTGAGAGTGTGACACACAATACTGAGCATCAACATCGCTGAGCTAATTCCACTCCTCAGATGGGCCAGATGGCCGAGGCTATAAACCCTCCCAGTGACGTAGCAAGCCTTCTACTCCTATGACACAACAAGCCCATTGCGGGTACAGTATTCATCCTCTCCAGGAGCAGGCTGAGAGCAATTTTACTCATCCTTCCCAAATGACAGGAAAATCCCTTCAGGCTATGCATTATCGAGATGATTATGCTTTTCCTAGGCCACATGTCTCTTCCTTTTACAGCATACAATGAAGGATATATTGTTTTGCTGCAGCCACTTCGACTGTCAACTGCTAATTTAGGCCATCTACACAACAAATGTGGTAACTCACCTTTCACTTGAAATGGGTCATAGGACCTTTAAAAGTGCTTGCTACCTTTTTTCATAGATAAAAAGATCAGGCCATAGGACCCAGTCATACATGTTTTCCCATACAACCAAATATGTCAGAATAAATGTTGGAAGATGCAATTGTTGTAAATCTGATTTTCATTCCCTCGTTAGTATTAGATACTAATTAGGTAAGGGGAAAATTAGCACCAATTTCCAGTAATTAAACCATAGGTGTCATTCATACCCTAGTGTGGTGTTTTGTGACATGCGCTATACATACTTGAGTTGACCTTCTTTGACATGTTTATTTAACATATTGATGAGTTATTTCAAAGCAGGGTTATAGCTATTATACCACCTGGGTGGGTAGCCCATTTCTGATGAAGAGGGTTCGCCCTGGAAACGCGTCAGCCTTTGTGTTATGGTGAACATCCAGGTCCACTGCTGAGGTTCTACCATCATCTCCATTGGATGTATTGTTGTATTCCAAAAGGTCTTATAATCAGCTCCGTTTGTGAGTATATGGATTTTATCTACATTATTTATTAAACTTTTTAATGGTACGGCACAAGGTCGGTGCGCCTCTCTTGTTTGTATTTTCTTTGGGTAGCCCGTTTGCCATCATCCCTAATATATAGTATACAACAAGTAACCCCCGGGTACTTGGGACTTTAAAGGCAACGTTGAAACAAAGTATATAAAATTATATTATGTTTATTGGTACAAATTTCATAAAAATGTGAAACGTCAGGCATTAAGAAGTATCGCCAGTCTTCAAGATTTCTCAAATGAACAATGGTTTTACAATTGTCTGTATAATACATTTCAGCGTGAAGTATATACTTTCAATTTTTATGAAATTTGTACCAATAAACATAATATAATTTTATATACTTTGTTTCAACGTTGCCTTTAAAGTCCCAAGTACCCGGGGGTTGTATACTATTTCAAAGCAGGAACCCATATACTTTTTCCCCCTTATGTGCTATGTTGTAATGCAGGCATCCTCAAACTACGGCCCTCCAGCTGTTGCGGAACTACATATCCCATGAGGCATTGTAAAACTCTGACATTCACAGACATGACTAGGCATGATGGGAATTGTAGTTCCTGATCAACTGGAGGGCCATAGTTTGAGGACCCCTGTTGTAATGTATTGTAATGCATTGTGCTGCATTTAAATCCAACATGTTCCATTCTGACCAGCATACACACATGTAGTGATTTGGTGTGAACTTGGACAACTGCAATCAGGGCAGTCAGCCTTATCCTTGTATTGGGGTTGGCTTGAGCAACAAAGGTCAGCATAGCCCCATGCAACTGGTGTGGATGGGCCCTTATTGTAATGCACTAGTGTGAAAGGCCAAAATGAGTTGCAAGGCACATTTCATCATCATTAACACTAGTACACTGTGGCAATTAGCATGCAACATTTGCATGTTTAATGTGCTGTATTAAGGCAACCCAGTCAGCTCAAATGGGATGTCAATGCACCACAACACACATTTAATGGACATGCAACCTTTTTGCAACACAGTGCCCCACAATGCGCAGATGGCTCACATCATTGTGTTATGTTGTGCTAAAATGCAAGTGTGTTGTATTGTGCTCTTTAGGTGTGAAGGGGCTCCTTCAAAATGAATGGCACTACTACATACACCACATTGTATTTCATGTGTTACCCTACATTGTGGTAAAATACGTCAATAAACACCCAACAATTCTGGGTACAGGTGGTCCCCGGGTTACAAACAAGATAGGGACTGTAGGTTTGTTCTTAAGTTGAATTTGTAAGTGGGAACAGGTACATTTTTTAAGTGTAGCTTCAGCCAAAAAAAACCTATTTTTAAGCTTTCTGGATAGCATAGGGAAGGGGTAACACCCCTGTAATGTTTGTTTTGCTGTCTATGTTTCTGTTCAGAAGATTTCACCTCACTTCCTGTCCCAATGATAATTGGATTTTGAAAATTTCGGGTTGTTGTGGAAACAAGGATTGGTGATAAAGCTTCGGTGGAGACCCCTTTTTCCCATAATAACTCTTACAGGAGTGAATTTCCCTTCCTAGGGGGAGATTTCCTCTCACTTCCTGTTGTCTCCCTCCGTTTGTAAGTAGGAGTCGTTCGTAAGTCGGATGTTTGTAACTAGGGGACCACCTGTATTTGTTCACTCTCCTTTTATTATTGAAATGCAGTGTCAAGGCTTTGGGGTGAGTTTTAAGGAATACCTAGTACAGATGTTCATGATACTTCGAGAGTTTTAATACATATATTTTTTTAACAGGTATCAACAGAAGCCAATGCGTTTCAGAGGAAATGCCTCCCCCTTCATCAGGGCTAAAGTCATGGATATGATTTTTGTCTGACGGTTAGACATTTGATTAGGATACCTATGATTAGGCTTGATCTGTGCTTTCACATCTCTTAGCTTGCAAACACTAAAATGGAGAGTATAATGCCCAAATATCCAATTGCTATGCAATTGCTCCAATTGATATAGAAATGCCCCTATGTTTTTTTCTGGCCCTAAAAAAGGGGGTGCTCTTGGACCCCTAGAACACTTTAACCACTTTTTTGGATCATCCCCCCTGATTTATATCGGAATACAGTTGTATCTGGAACCCTTAGCAGTGATGTGGCACTTCAATTTCCATTTTTGTTATATATGGTGGGTTGGGGACATGCCTAGCTCTATGCAAATACTAATAATGAAAAAGTCATGAAAGGGTCTTCAGCCATAGATTAGAAAGAAGAGAGTGGTAAAAGGTAGGAGCAGATATCTGCTGTAAAGTTTTATTTACTTTTATTTCAGGTACTTATATAGCGCCATCAATTTACGCAGTTCCTACCCTCAAGGAGCTTACAATCTAAGGTCCCTTACTCACATTCATACATTTACTAGGGCCAATTTAGAGAGCATCTAATTAACCTACCAGCATGTCTTTGGAGTGTGGGAGGAAACCCACACAGGCACAGGGAGAACATGCAAACTCCATCCAGGTAGTGTTGTGATCAGGAATCGAACCAGTGACCCTTTTGCTGCTAGGTGAGAGTGCTTTCCACTACAACACTGTGTTTCAGACTTACTTTGAACTTTTTTTCCATTGATACCTTTCATGTTAGGACACATCTATATGGTCAATGTTACTTAGGATGAATTTGCTGGTCATCATGCCATTGCTAACAAAACCAGATCATATTTCTTCTACATGAAGGGATGAGTAGCACCTACTAAAGAACCATTTATGGACGTGAATGAATGGTATTTGTGAGTCAGGAAGGGGGGGGGGGGGGGTGACAGCTGGCAGATGGTATATTCCAATCTGAACCTATAAACTCTGCAGCAGCAGCTGGGTAGGATGTCTACAGAGGGGACTCCAGCCTTTCTCATGTTAATGAGGATATTTAACTCATTGACTTTTATGCACCCAAATGGCTACAAAATACTACATTAGTAATCCAATTCATGGACCTGCATCAAGCTGGAATTAAACAGTGTAAAACCATAAGACTTTCTGTGTCTCTGTTAAAAGCCCCAGCTTGCTATAAACGCAAACAGCTTTTATAGATATTTATTTTGTAGTATGAATAGTCGCTCTAATAATAGGCAGATTACAAGTATTGTGATGAGCAAGCTCAGGTCGACAAAGAGGTTCAGTTTGAATAAGATGCAAAAGTCTTTCTAGTAGAATGACTGACTTTTGCGAAGAAGCAGGTAGAAGCTAAACAAGTCATATATCAATTAGGATATTTGTAGTATTAATCTAACTGTATAATAAGCCCTTCTATGGATCTTGAAAAGGGAGCAGTGGCTTCTCAGTACTTCAGTACTAGTGCTGGATCCAGGGCTGCTGTTAGAAATGCCCCCCCCCCCCTTCCCCTGTCCAAAGTGACTGAGGACATACTTTAGCTTTATCAGTCCCTTCCTCTGTAGCCTCAGTTGCACAGATGAATGAATAGGAAGTGCTCTGAGCCTTCCTGCTCATTAACAAACTGAAGCATAGTAAACACATGTTACTATGCTTCAGTGACCAATGGATACAGTTGTGATTGGTACCGATCACTCACTGTGTTCTTTCCTACTCTGTTTTTTCAGGAAAGGAAGGGGGCCAATAAATGACATATTTACTGGCCACTTCCTCCGTTCTTTATCCTGAAACAACTCCCTGTGTGCCCACAGTAGCTGCCGGCGGGAGAGGAGAGGAGGGAAGCACTGTGGGGGAAGGGGAACACGGGGCGGCCTGGACAACAGATGTAAGGGGCGCATGTCCTAGAACCAATCCACCTGCAGTGCAGCCAGAGAGAGAAAGAGGAGGAGAAGCTGGCAGTGCTGCAGGAGGAGACAGAAGAGGATCAGTGTCCGCAGTAAGGCAGTACAGCCGGCTCTCCTACTCAGCAGATGCCTGGGCACCCCTTTTGAATTGATGGTGCCCGGGCCCAGTACAGGAGGGCTGGCTGTACTGTCTTATTAGCGGCCTTGGCCGGATCAAGTGAAGTCAAAGAAAAACTGCAATGGGTCTCAGTGCTGCAGAGAAGTGAATGGGAAAAAACAGATCTTGATAAAAAAAATAAATTACAACTAAATTAAAATAATTTTAAAAAATGCTAAGAAATTTTGGCAGAAGAAACATGGAAGGTTTCTATTGCCATAATACTTCTGCCTCTTTTTTCCAGAATTTTTTTTTATTTTGTGTAACAGTGCATGGCATGTGTGCAATGCAGTGTACACTCCCAGCTTCTGTAACTTACCAATAGTGGAGCTAGGAGCAAGGGCAATGTCCCCCTTTGGAAATGTGTGGGAATTTCATCATCAGTGGTCACCTACCAGCCAAAGAGGAGAGATGTGGGACACGCAAAAATCAGTGAGGATGGTGGTGACACATTAAGGCAAGAGCCTATTCTTTTAAGCCTGAAAAGCTCCTTAACCCCTTCAGATCCACGCTATTGCCGTAGTATGGCTCCAGCGTGGATCTGAATTTCCTGGACGTCGTCCCCTGTGCACACTCCTGGCGCACACTCACGGGTGTGGGCGTGCCCGCGGGTCAGGCGGACTCGATGTCCGCTCCTGACCCACAATCGCCTGTCAGAGCTGCAGAACGGGGAACTGCCGATGTAAACACAGCGGTTCTCCGTTCTGTGAAGGGGGACATGACAGATCTACTGATCCCTGTGATCGGGATCAGTGAGATCTGTTATGTCCCGGCCAGCCCCTCCCCCATACAGTTAGAACACAGTGAGGGAACACAGTTAACCCCTTCACTGCCCCCTTAGTGTTAACCCCTTCACTGCCAATGACATTTATACAGTAATCAGTGGATATTTAAATTTCTGATCGCTGTATAAATGTCATTGGTCCCAAAAAAGTGTCAAAAATGCCCGATCTGTCCGCCCCAATATCAAAGTCCTGATAAAAAAATCGCAGATCGCCGCCATTACTAGTAAAAAAAAAAATAATAATAATAAAAACGCCATAAATCAATTCAGATAGTATGTAGACGCGATAACTTTTGCGCAAACCAATCAATATACACCGATTGTGATTTTTTTTACCAAAAATATGTAGAAGAATATAAATTGGCCAAACCCGATGAATATATATATATATATATATATATATATATATATATATTTTTTTTTTTTTTGATTTGTATTATAGCAAAAAGTAAAAAATATTGTTCTTTTTTCAAAATTGTCGCACTTTGTTTATAGCGCAAAGAATAAAAATCCCAGAGGTGATCAAATACCACCAAAAGAAAGCTCTATTTGTGGGAAAAAAAGGACGCAAATGTTGTTTGGCTACAACGTCGCACGACCGCACAATTGTCATTCAAAAGGCGACATCGCTGAAAGCCGAAAATTGGTCTGGGCAGGAGGGGGGTTTAAGTGCCCAGTAAGCAACTGGTTAAAGTAAGTCTTTGATAAGCACAGAGGCTGCCATTCCTGATTTTTCATCTAAAAATGCTAATGGCCTGGTCATAGACATGCGCACATGGGTTGCCAGGTTTGCCTGGGCACACCATAATCACACTGTACTATGCAGATTCCCCCTGCTGCCTGGCTGCAGAGAAAAGGACTTGGGAATCTCTGTCCTCAATCATTTTGTCTGTCTGTTTAGACCCCTGATATTTCACCAAAGCCCCCCCCCCCCCCTCTAACAGGGCTCTTTAAAAAATTGCAAATAAATAATAAAAATGTATTGTAAAAAAAATAATTGCAAAAACAAAATTATAAAAAAATAAATACAATTAAAAAAAAATAAACTACTGACACCAATCTCTGCTAATGCAATAGGCTGTGCTCACCTACTGTATGGTCCTGGCTTGGTCATGCTAGCTGTCCCTCTGGCATCAATAGTTTGAGTGACTGACCCCACATTATGCATGTATAAGAACATCTGGCATTTAGGCGTCATACACACGGGCGTTTTGCACGCCGGCGTTTGTAGGCGTTTTTTGCAGCTCTCCATGTTATTCAATGGCCTTCTAAAAACGCCGGCGTTAGTGAGCAGTAGAGGGCGTCGGCGTTAGTGAGCTGTTTTTAGAACGCGGGACCATCGCGTTCTGTAGCTGTAGCGTTTTGGCGTTTTTTGACGCCAATTGGCAAAACGCTCACTAACGCTTGTTAACGCCCGCTAACGCTGTACCGGCGTTAACAAGCGTTTTTTGACGCCGGCGTTTTTAGGTTGAAAAATAGCAGAGGACTGATTTTTTTTTAAAAAGCGCCTATTGACGCCGACGCTCACTAACGCTCGCTAACGCCGATGCAAAACGCCGCAAAAACCGCCGATTTTTTAAAAAACCGTCGGACCTGGCGTTTTGCTTATTTATTATAAAACGCCCGTGTGTATGAGGCCTTATGATCTGGATGTTCCAAGGCAGTATTGAAGCCAGGGGATCAAAATAACGGCCAGGAAACAAACATTTACATTATTCAGCCCACTACCTGTGATGACCTGCATGGAATCACAGGAAAATGCTGCACAAAACAATGCTAGCGTGCCACAATCTGAGCTCCATTCTGTGCATGTTGAGGACCATTAACCTCTAGAGAAAAGTAGAAGCCAGTAGATATGGGGGATAACCCTGCTCATCACATGATTCTGCTGGAATTAAAGCAGATGTAAACGTAAAATGAATGACATCTAGCTTGCTACTGCAATGTATATCTTAAAATAATTGCCTTTATTGAATAAACTACCATTTTAATGTGTTTCCCTTGCTTTTTTGCATCTTAATTGCTAATCACTTTCAGGCGCTTTCAGCCACTTCTTGTCTACATACACTAAGCAGATTTGAAAAGAATGAAAACAACTTTTCAAATCACATTAATGTGTTAAGGTGTAAATAAGAATTTAAATCTGACCTTCTCCTCTTTCTCCTATGATGCAGTGCTTGGAGCATGAACAGCCAGTTGCCATGACCAAGTACTTTCTCACGGGGACCCCCTAAAATCCAAACCAGACCCTTATCTGAGCATGCAACCTGGCCAGCCAGGACACAGGGGGACGAGCGAGCGCCCCCTCCTGAACCGTACCAGGCTACATGCCCTCAACATGGGGAGTATGGGTGCTTTGGGGCGGGGGAAAAGAGCCTCTTCCTCACAACCCTGGGCTGTGGTTGTGGGGGTCTGCGGGTGGGGGGGGGGCTTATCAGAATCTGGAAGCCCCCTTTAATAAGGGGGCCCCCAGATCCCACCCCCCATGTGAATTAGTATCGGTTACATCGCACCCCCACTAATTCACCAAAATTGTCAAAAAAGAAAAAACCACAGGAGACAATTGGGGACAAGTCCTTTATTAAAAAATAAAAATAAGTGTCCCCCATTGTAATCCTTCGTCAATCACAGCGAGCGACAAAAAAAAAGCTGCGACAGGCCCTCCACCATGGAAGGGTTCCCGCCGTATGAGCTCTCTTTGTGTTGACGTTTTATTTATATGGCAGGGCGGGGCTACCCGGTGACGTATGTGAGTGATCCGCCACCTCTGACATCACGTGACGTCAGAAGGAGCGGGGTCACGCACTCACGTCGCTGGGTGGCCCCATCCTGCCATATAAATAAACTGTTAGAGCAAAAAGCACACAGAGGGCGGGAGCCCTCCCAACGGGGAGTAGCTGTGCGCTCCGTCTGTGCGTAATGCATTATGGGAAGCTCCGCGGCGGCGAAGTTGCTGCAAACGCCCCTCAATGTTCTAAATTTGACAAACGGGCGAAAGCCCGATGTTCGAGTCGTACCGCAGGCCTATCCCTATTGACCACCTGCTCCTCTTCCAAAAGCCCACTTTCCTTGGCATCAAATACTATCCCTTAGTGTCTCTAACCTACCTCACTGAAAATTCCGCTTCACCTATAGCCCTACTGCCTCCTCTCCTTTTCCTCTTTCTGTAGGGGTCCCCCAAGGATCCATCCTCCGAGCCCTTTGGTTCTCCCCCTGGGTGCTCCAATAGCCTTCCATGTCTTGATGAAGTCTAAATCTATCGTTCTACTCCTCTGATTACTCCTCTGCTCACCCGGCCAGTTTCCTCATGCATTACTAATTTGCTAACTAACATGGATGGATGTCACACCACTTCTTCAAACTCATTCTTTCCAGAACTGAGCGCATAATATTTCCTCTCGATTTTTTCATTTTTCATTGCGATCAATGGCACAACAATCAGTCCTTCCCCTCCTGCTAGGGTGCTAATCCTGGACTCTGAACTCTCTTTTTGGCCCCCAAATCAACATTGTGGTGCATGTATACTGCCCAATGTTGTTTCCAGTGTGCTTCTCAATGAACGCTGACAATCAATACTGTCAGCGCGCATTGACACCCAATGCCTCCTCCTGTGAACTCAGAGGGAGGCGGTGGGAGTAGTGCAGAATGGGAGGTGAAGTATGAGGGGAGGTCCAATGGCAGCGTTGATCACAGACTATGGGAAGGAGCACAGAGCTTGAGCACATAGCTGGATAAAGAAGTGAGATCCAATAATGAGTCTGTGTAAGACAGCAGTGTGATGCAGAGTATAGGGGGGCAGAGAGCTGGAGCATTGTGTGTATAAGGCTTCATGGATACTAGCTGCTCCTAAACTTGAGTTTAGGAGTTTTGGGCTTTTTTTTTGCCAAAGCTCTTAAACTCAACTCCATAAAAGCCTATGTGTCCATGTGCACATAGGCTTTTAGGATCGCTGGGGGGGGGGGGGGGGTGCAACCTCCTTTTCCGGGAGGCAGAAGAACCATGTTCAGGATAGGAACGTTCTGACTGCCAGCCACAAAAGGCAGAAAAATCATGGCAAATATTTTGCAACGATAACGCTGCATTTTGCCGTGGCCGTTGGTCATAATAGGTTATGTGCACATGAAGCCTTAGGCAGCAGTGTAATCCTGGGGGAGGGGGCAGAGAGTCGGAGTGCTGTGAGTATAAGGCATGTAAAATTCATGATAGTGGTCTGCAGGATTCAGAATTGTGATTTTAATGGTCTGTGAAGTCTGAAACATTGGTGACCACTACTCCAGAATGGGCTTACTCAACATTTTAAAAAAAACAGAGGAACCCTTGAAATAACCTTTCTGTCTCATGGAACCCCTGCTAAAAATGACTATATCTACAGCTCACGATATATTAGTGTGATCAGTCCATATGGAGAGCCCCCTAATCCATGCGCCCGGCCCCTAATCTACATGCAGGGCGCCAGACGCATGGATTCCTTTCTTGTTTTTTTTTTTAGAAGCACATGATTAGAGCCCGAGGCTCTAATTGGCTTCAAAAAAGGGTGTGCTCGGGGCACAGAGCATTGAGCCCTGAGCCCACCCAGTTGTGTGACAATAGCTAATTAATATTTGCTATCACCACACTGATTCTCCTCCTGGCCAATCAGGAAGTGGGCCCTGAGACCCAATTGGCCAGGGAGTCTTAGGACTCCCTGGCCAATCGTGTCTCAGGACACACTTGCTGTTTGGCCCGGGAGGAGAAGCAACGGCCCGGCTCTTCCATCCCCCTGCCTCCTAAGGTAAGGCCTCTGATCACCGCATTCCCACCCGTCTCCCATGGGGGGAGGTCAGTCCCTGGCTGTGAAACACTGCTCTAGAATCTCCTACTCTTTCCACCTGTAGGCCATCCATGAAACCTCACCTCTTCTGGAAAGGCCCTCCTACCTCCACCTTATAAACTGAAGTTTTACTTTCTCCACCAGCTCATCTCATAGTAATTGGATGCTGTATCACTTGACCCTTCCTTTTAGATTTTAAGCTCTCATGAGCAGGACTCTCTGAATCAGTGTTGCCAACCTCCTGCAGCATTTTTTACTGGCAAAACATGGAAATTTTACTGGCGGAGCACATTTTTTACTGGCAACCTCAAAAAGAACTGAACTCCTATTAAAAACTAAGACAACTGATATTTAAACACAACATGGAAACACTGACAAAACCCTTATCAAGTAGTTTGCCTGGTTTACACTTAAAAAATCAGCACAACATGACAAATTATCAGACCCTGATATTTATAGATAGTTGTAAAAATCACTGATTTTTACAAACTGTCAGTAAATTTACTGGCGGTTGGCAACACTGCTCTGAACTCTCTTGTATTGAATTGTATTGTAACCATACTGTCTCCTTTTATTTTGTAAAGCACTGCACAAACTGTTGGCACTCAATAAATCCTGCCTAGCAATAATAATCCACTGTAGTGTCACATACTTCCCAACTTTTTGAGATGGGAGCGAGGGACATCTATTAGCAAATGCTAATGTAGGCATAGGACACACCCCCTGCCACGTCCCCTTAAAGGAGAATTACACACAAAAATGAATAATTAAACCCTTCATTTCATGCTTCATTTTTACCACTACTATTCCTTTATATTGGTTTTTGAAGTTTACACATGCAGCAATTTAGTAATTGGGTGGAAGATTTAGCACTTTTTGGAGGATAAATAGTGCATTTTATATACAACTATATAGATCAGACCAAAATGAGGGGGAATGAGGGACAGAGGGAAATTGTTCCAAATCAGGGACAGTCCCTCGAAATCCGGGACAGTTGGGAGGTATGGTGGGTGTAGGCATCTTTAGTATAATATTTGGGGGAACGGTGTGTTTAGTGTAAAATATATATTTTTTTCTTGGATTTAGGCTGCCAGCCCTGAAAACTAACACACCAGGAAAAAAAAATGTACTTTAATCCACTTCCAACCCCAGAAGTAGGTCTCTCTAAACAAGGAGCTTGTCCTGTCAAACGGTCTTCATGCTCACTTAATAATGTACAGGTAACCAGAGACTGCTGGTGACTCCGAGTTCAGGCTCCCAGGAATAAAAGAGGATTGTTTTATTTACTGAGCACTCCAAGAAATTAGCAGTGATTGATTGGCTGTGCAGATGCTGCGTGCGTCGGTCCCATAGGCACCATCACGGGTCTTTGTTAGAGTTTATGCATGACGGAAGCCTAATAATGAGCAAATTGTCCACCCTGGGACATAACTCTTCCATTCAGGAGGAGGGTCAGCAAGTGTGCTGGGGACAAGGGCACAGGAATTACATTTTAAACACGGGCATATACTTGGCGGTCATTTCATTAGGTACCCCTGCAGGGATTTTCATGTACTAGAGCTTGATAGAGACAGATGTCAGATGAGAGTGGCCAGACTTGTTCATGATGATGGAAATACACAACTCTTCCTATAACCTTCACAGCAGTGGGCAGCTGGGGGGCTTCCCTAAAGGCACAGGACATTAAAGCATATATATAGCCAAAACTTTTTATGTTAGTTTTGGATTGAGTAGGGAAGGGTTACAATCCCTATCTATTTATTTTTTACTGTCTGCATCCCGTTGGAGAGTTTTCCTTTCCCTGGCTGCATTCACACAGAGGTGACTTGCGATCCGACTTGAGTTGTCTCAAGTCGCCCCAAGTCGCGTGACATCTGAAATCCCATTGAAGTGAATGGGAGCCATCTTAATATACACTACTGAAGTCGCTCCGACTTCAAGGCGACTTCAGAAAAGGTTCCTGTACTACTTGGAGGCGACTTTAATCTGACTTGTGCCCATAGGATTCCATAGAAGTCGCCTCTGAGTCGGATCCCCCATCTAAATACAAGCGACTTTGTAGTGCTCAAGAATAGAATTTATTTGGGGCAGCCCCCTCCCTCCCTTCTCTGATTGGCCACAGGCAAAGTTGCCTGGCATAAGTCGTGTTGTAAGTCGCCTGAAGTCACGCTGAAATCGCCTAGCGCTGAAGTCGGGTCACCCCTGTGTGAATGCAAGACATAAAAGGAAGAGATAGGAAGTTTCCCCAACTCCCTTTCCTCTACTGGAAGATTTACCTTTACCACTTGTTTTGGTGACAACTCTAATATTTTTGACTTTGCATCACTTCGTTCTTTTTAGGGCCGGTTCACACCTAGTCGATTTGCAATCCGACTTGTGTCCCCCCAAATCGCCTCAAATTGCTTGACATCAGAAATCCCATTAAAATTAATGGGAGCCGTCTTAATATGCACTAGTCAAGTCGCTCCGACTTCAGGGCGACTTCTGAAAAGGTTCCTGCACTACCTCAAGGCGACTACTAGGCGATTTGAGCCCATAGAATTCAATGGAAGTCGCATCCAAGTCAGATCAGCATCTATAAAGAAGCGACTTTACAGGAAAAAGAAAATATTTTTTAAGGCAACCCCCCTCTCTCTTCACTGATTGGCCACAGGCAGAGTCGCCTGGCATGGAGGTCGCTTCAGGTCACGTTGTAAGTCGCCCAAAGTCGCACTGAAGTCGCCTTGAAGTCATGTTCAAATCGCCTAGCAAAGTCACCTCTGAAGTTGGATCGCCTACATGTCAACCAGCCCTAAGATAATGGCTTCCAAAACAAATAGAGGTTGTATCAACATAATGATGGCAAAGACAGCCAAATGTGACAGGGGTTCTAATCCTCCTCTATACTATCCAAAACAACAACGAAAAAAGTTTAAAGCGGTATTAAACCCCAAATCAAAAATGTAATATATCCACTTGCGGACCACCCACCATACATATACTGCAGCAGGGCGGCTGCTCTGTGCCAGATCCCATACCTAGCTTGTGAGCTGACACTTCCAGGTCTGGGGCGCGCTGTGTGATCAGAGGGAGCCCAGCTCTGGGTATCACAGTTTCGATGTCCGCCGCCCGCCGGCACCCACCAATTACACAGTGCACAGGCGCCAACAAGGCAGATTGCCATTCTGTCAGAAGGGAAGGTATTGATCCTATGTTCCTGCAAAGCAGTAACACAGATCTTTGCCTTCCCATAGTCAAATCACTTCCCACACAGTGGTAACCCATAAGTAACCCAAATCTGCCAAAAGACCTTGCCATTAGCACAAAAAAACAAACAAACAAGAAAGCAAAAGGGGAAGAAAAGAGAGAGGAAGAGAGGATAAATAGTTAGAAGAAGGCTAAAAAATAATCAAACTTACACAATGGAAGTGATGTATCTTAGTGGGTCACCAAACATATCTGCTCGTGACATACATTGTGTAAGTATGACTATTTTTAACCTTCAGTTTTATCCTCTCTTTCCCTTCCCATCCCCCCTTCTGTTTATTTTTTTGGGGTTATTTTTGTTTTTTGTTTTTTTTCTGCTCTAATGACATGGTCTTTTTTGCAGATTTGGGTTATTAACCAAAAAATTGCCCTATCTCCTGATGAAGCGAACTTTGTTTTACGAAACTCTTTTTTTTTGTGTGAATAATAAAGTTGTTCTATATTTTTATACAATTATCTGGTATTGTGTTTGGCTGGATCCCTCAAAAGTCCCATTCATATTCCTTTTACGTTTTAATTAGCATATTTGGGGGCTGGATCGGGCCTTTTATCTGTGCATCCTGGTCCACTTTCTAATACATATGTGCCAATATAATAAATGTTTGCTATCGGGTTTAATATAGCTGTAAATCTTTAAAGCCTAACAATTTTTTATAGTTTTTATTTTTTTCGTTTTTAGTTTTGTATAGAGTGGGGAAGATGTGGTTACAACCAGGGCCGGATTAAAAGCGTCATGTGCTTGGTGCTGAGGATTTCGGTGGACCCTTTACTGGGCATCTTCTGCATTTCCAAGAGCCTGTGCTGGCGTGCGCACAAGCTCACAAGGATGCTTGGGTGCAGCTGCACAGACGTAACGATAGGGAATCCTGGCATTTGGTTCCCCAGGTTTCCATAAGGGCTGTGCATCGGCGTGAACTCTGAGCTGAAAGCACAGGCCTAACACTATGGAAGCCCTAGATATCTGTAAGAGCCCTGCATTGGCGTGCCCCAGGCTTCCATTAGGACTGCTCAGGCGGCACCCATTATTAATCCCACCACCCTGCCCAGGCGGTGGCCCATTGCTTTCCATGAGCAGTCTGTTCTTTTTGGGTGGCTGGGCCTATATTAAGGTAGGGGCCTGGAGCTGCAGCTCCAATAGCCCCTACGTTAATCCCTCCAATAGCCCCTACGTTAATCCCTCCCTGGTTACAACGTCTGCTAATCATTTATTTCTGTGTGTGCTCCTGTCACTGTGACAAGGGTTTACCCAGGAGCTACACTGGTAGCTTCTGATTTTTGCATTTTCCTGCGGCCGTGGTATATGTAGGCTAGTGTACATGAAGCCTAAGGCTTTTTGTAAACTGGCAGCTACTAAACTTGAGTTTAGGAGCTTTTGGGGTTTTTTTCTCCAAAGCTCCTAAACTCAACTCCATAAAAACCTATGGGGTTGATTTACTAAAGCTTGAAAGTGCAAAAATGGTGCAGCTCCACACAGAAACCAATCAGCTTCAAGGTTTTATTGTCAAAGCTTGATTGGACAAGCTGAGGTTAGAAGCTGATTGGCTAGCATGCACAGCTGCACCAGTTTTTGCACTCTCCAGCTTTAGTAAATCAACCCCATAGGCTTTTAGAATAGTTTAAGAGCTGTTGCGTTTAGGTGAGGTTAAACCTCCTCTCCTGAACATGGTAGAATCATGGAACAATTTGACTGCCGGCGATGGGAAAAAGCAAAACATGGTAAAAATGCATTTTACATTTTCCCAAGGCCAAGGTCAGGGTAGGCTAGTGCACATGTAGCCTTAGAGGTGTTCTAATCCTTCCCCTCTCCAACCAACACTAAAAGAAAAGGAATTTGGCTAGATATACACTTTTACCGTTCTCCTGCTTTTGTAACACACCTATGTGTCAGTATGGCAGGTGGGCCTTAACATTGGCAGTAGGCATATATGCATCAACCGGCTCCACTGTTCTGTGCTTGGAGTATGCTGAATGCATGCTCCAAGTGCAGTGACTGTGCTGTCATTGACAGCTTCTGGTCACCAGTTATGATCAGGAGTCAGTGAAAGGTGGCTACTGAACATGTGACTACTATGACAACCAGTCACAGTGATCACATGACCAGGAAGCCTGCGTCTGCTTTTTGGCTTTCAGAACCCCTTAAAGAGCCAACAAGGGCCAAGTGGTTGATGAAAGCTTACTCCTCTGCCACTAATACTCCTCTTCATTGCACTCCCCTGTTGCTCTGTCCATCTCTCAGAGTCTTGGCCCAAACCTTGTGTTACAGTGTGTTGAAGCTTACACACGATCAGTGGCAGCCACATCCTGATTGGCCGGGAGGAGAATCAGGATGACAATAGTGAATATTCATTTGCTATTGTCACACAAGTGGGTGTGCCCTGCGTCCCGAGCCTACCCTTTTTTTAAGCCAATTAGAGCCTCTGGCTCTAATCATGTGCTTCAAGAAAGAAAAAAACCCATTGGAATCAATGTGTCCAGTGCCCCGCATGACAGTTTCTGGGTCTGTTGATTGCCTACTTGGGAATTGCATTCTGGGAGGAAGGGGAGGAGCCACATACTCCCCCATACTTGGAATTACTGGGTGTTTCCAAGGGCTCCAATATATAAATGAGTGAACACAGCAAAGGTGGGTATCAGGGATTAGGGTTATGCATTGTTCTTAACAGGCAAAGTGACAGATTTTACTTCCAATAAGCTCCATCGCTTGTCCAACTATGTCCAACATCTCCAGGGAAAACAAAGCCTCAAACCTGGAAATAAGACAAGCGGAAATGGTCGTATTTTTATATTACACGTATATCTCTTGTTACACAAGCAGCACAGCAGAAGAGGAAGATATTGTACTTTCTGACCCCTATACTGCTTGCTGGAAACTGTACCGGGAGTTTTTCCGTGCTAACCATTTATGTTGACTCTTAAATTCCTTAAAGCAATCCATGTATACACACTCAGTAATCTTCCTTTCAACGGATAAAATTCCCTTGTCATCTGACACTTAGGAGAACAAAGACCCGACTCCCACCTGCCACAGACAGGTCAGAGAGAATTCTGTCACAGACGAGGGGGATTTCGCTCCCAGCATTTCCAGATGGGTGAATCGAGACAGCGCTGGCCGTGACGTGATGCCAACCGACAATCTTAACTTCCACAATAGAACAAATAGACCTGCAAGCAAGTGGCTCATTATTAACTTAATGGGAAAGTACAGTATATGTCCAACGGAGCAGATATTTGAAGATAATATGACAATGTTTACCCTACAGTCCAACACTAGGCTCAACACCCCGTCCGAGGATCCCCCTTGAGCCCCACCACATTATTTTATGTTCCTGTATTTACCTTTGCAGGGACCTAAGCTGAAGTGTCCTCAATTAGATTTTGTGTGTTTTGCAGCTAGGCCGAAGCCAGCCTCAACTCTGTTTACAATTTTATGGACTCTTTTGATTCTCCTAAACTCAATGTATTGTTTGCTTTTGTCAGTTGAGGAGGTTCCAACAATTGGCAGGGAATGGACAATCACTGATTTATGAATATTTGCCTTACCTAGTTGAAAATATAATTAGATATTACCATTTATAGGTAATAACACCAGGGATTGTTGATTTAGGGGATTTTTGATTGCCTTCTGGGGATCAGGAAGGAATTTCCTCTTCCCCCACCAGAGCAAATTTTGCCATGCTTCATAGAGGTTCTTTGCATTCCTCTGGACCAGTGGTTCTCAACTCCGGTCCTCAGGATCCACTAACAGGCCAGATTTTAAGTATTGCCTTGGGGAGATTCAGACTGGAATACTGCAATCACTGAACAGCAAATGAGATCACCTGTGATGTATTTCAGTTATCCTGCAAACCTGGCCTGTTAGTGGGTCCCGAGGACCAGAGTTGAGAACCACTGCTCTGGACTAACTGTGGGTATAATATTTTTTATATGGAGGCTTTCTATTTATTTATTTATTTCTATTAGTTGAACTAGATGGACTTGTGTCTTTTTTCAGCCTGACTAACCATGTAACTAAGTAATCAATACCTGAGGTCAGGTATGGTTTGAAGCACCTTTCCAGAGTTTTCTTCACCTCTTGGGCTTCTGCCTTGAGAGTGATCTATACTTGGGCCTTGTCTCAACCGGGGCAAGTGCTGAAGATGCCAGAACTTTAGCCATCTTCCGAAGGGTATAGCTCAAGGGAGCTGGGATAAAAGATGTCTGCCTGGAAGGAGCATCTGTAAGAAACCCTTATGTTGAAGAGTGTCACAGAGGAGCTGGTTAGAAGCTACTGCTAGACATTGTAAGAAGGATTTATTGCCTGAAAAAACAATGTACAGTATCTCACAAGATTGAGTACACCCCTCACATTTTTGTAAATATTTTATTCTATCTTTTCATGTGACAACACTGAAGAAATTACACTTTGCTACAATGTAAAGTAGTGAATGTACAGCTTGTATAACAGTGTAAATTTGCTGCCCGCTCAAAATAACTCAACACACAGCCATTAATGTCTAAACCGCTGGCAACAAAAGTGAGTACACCCCTAAGTGAAAATGTCCAAATTGGGCCCAAAGTGTCAATATTTTGTGTGGCCACCATTATTTTCCAGAACTGCCTTAACCCCCTTAGGCATGGAGTTCACCAGAGCTTCACAGGTTGCCACTGGAGTCCTCTTCCACTCCTCCATGACAACATCACAGAGCTGGTGGATGTTAGAGACCTTGCGCTCCTCCACCTTCTGTTTGAGGATGTTCCATGGATGCTCAATAGGGTTTAGGTCTGGAGACATGCTTGGCCAGTCCATCACCTTTACCCTCAGTTTCTTTAGCAAGGCAGTGGTTGCCTTGGAGGTGTGTTTGGGGCCTATATGTTGGAATACTGCCCTGCGGCCCAGTTTCTGAAGGGAGGGGATCATGCTGTGATTCAGTATGTCACCATACATGTCGGCATCTATGGTTCCCTCAATGAACTGAAGTTCCCCAGTGTGTGACGTAGTTTAACCAGACGTACCGACAGCGGGGTCTTCCTTCGGAGAAGATTTCTACTAGTGTTCTTTCGGGGGTTTGTCAAACGACTTCTGTTCGTCTAAATCCTGTTCACACTCACCGCCGTTGGTCCACTCCTCATGTTTCTGTTCACACAGAACGGATGTCAGTTCGTACCACCACCCTCACAGTACCAGACCCTGACGTACTCACGACGGCCGTGACCCCTTGAAGTCAAGTAACTCCCTTGGTATCTACGGCTGTACATACCACTGTATGACTTAGTGTCGTACTAGGGGAGGGAAGTCTTTGACCCGGCGTCCCGTCATAAGGTTGTATATCCGGGGTTTGTGTGGAGG
>BLSH010448322.1:193403-208682 GCA_018402905.1 Glandirana rugosa | reverse complement strand
AAAAAAAATAACAAAACAAACAAAAATTACGTACTTGGAAAAATTAAAAAATTTACGCAAACTTTTTAAATACGCGTTTATGGCACGTTCTATTTTACAAAGTTGTTGGTGATAAAATAAGGGATCCCAGAGACGATTTTTTTTGTATATATTACAAACCCCCAAGACTCATTAAAAGATCGTTTGGTTTACTACTAAAAAGGTACGTCCTCTCTTCACAGTCTTAACCGGACCCACCGTTCACCAATTTCACATGCATATCGGTTTTTCATAGTGGAAATATATATGAAATTATCTCAACTCGCTTGTGGACCTTCAAGCCCAGTTCGTTGTCCGTGCGATCGTTCGGGTTCCGTCCGGACCCGGACTTTGTCCCGAAGTTCGGACGGACCAGCAGAACCCGAACTTCCAGGTGTTCGCTCAACTCTATTAAAGTATATATAAAGGTGATACTTTTTGGCTATACGTACACTTTAACCACTTGCCACCCAGGCCAATTCTGACACTTCTCTCCTGCATGGAAAAATCATCATTTGGTTTGCTAGAAAATTACTCAGAACCCCCAAACATTATATATGTTTTTTTTAGCAGAGACCCTAGGGAATAAAATAGTGGTTGTTGAAACATTTTATCTTGCACGGTATTTGCGCATAAATTTTTCAAACGCATTTAAAAAATTAAAAAGGTTCATGCATTAAAAACAAACAAAACAATAAAAAAAAAAATTAAAGAAGCAAATGCATACGTCGGAATTCAAACCACACATGTGAGGTAACGCTGCGAATGTTAGAGCGAGCGCAATAATTCTAGGACTAGACCTCCTCTGTAACTCTAAACAGGTAACCTGTAAAAATGTTTAAAGCGTCGCCTATGGGGAATTTTAAGTGCTCAAGTTTAGCACCATTCCATGAGTTTGCGCAATTTTAAAGTGTGACATTTTAGGTATCTACAATATTTACTTGGCATAACATCATCTTTCACATTGTGCAAAAAAAATCGGGCTAACTTTAGTGTTTCATTTTTGGCATGATAGGTCCTCTTTACACTGAGATCTGGGGTATATAAGTCCCCGCATCTCGCCTCTAGGCTAGAAAGCATAAAATGAAAAAAAATAAAAAACAATCTCAGCTTCCCAGCCGAGGCAACAGCAGTGTTTACACCTGCTTAGGCTGGGCGTGACATCATAACGTCGCACATGGCCTCCAAATAGTCATAGAGACTGCCGGGGATCATCTCTGCCTGCGATATTCTCTATGGTGAACTTCCCCTCCTTCTCCAGCTCGCCAATCGCATTGGTGAGCCAGTAGAAGCACCGGAGGACAGCGAGAGTGGGGGGTGTTCCCCTTCCGCCGCCTGTAAAAACAATCAAGCACCTGAACAGCCGCTATGATTGTTTTTACGGTGCAGGGAATCACCGGCTGTAAAAGAAGATATCTGAGCGATGACTGTAACTGCACCCATCATTCAAATATCCCCACTCAAATTCTGTGACGTCATGGGCGAGAAGTGGTTTAAGATTGGTTTTACATTTCCATGTTGCAGTAATGTATGGTAAAATGTTAAACCGATGCCTGATACTTTGTGCTGGGACTAGACAACGTTGTCTTTTTATTTTTTAGTGTGGTGGTGGTCAGTGTTTTCTATTATGTTTTTTTTTTTGTTTGACTCTTTTTTACATTTAAACATTTCTCTCAATAAAGTCTTGTACTACATATGCTGCATGGTCCATTTAGTAACTTCCTTTTGGGCTTCTGTTTGCCTGGGTTTTTGGTAATTTTTTTGGTAACTTTGTGCTGGGGGGCCTCTTGTGATCTGCATTGACTGTCAATGCATATTGCAGGAGAAGCAGCTGGACACAATACAAATATACATATATATATATATATATATATATATATATATATATTATAGATTTATGGTCCTTTTTAAAAGACTTTGCACTGTAAAAATTTCAGTACTACTCCTCCTATTTTCTCGGTTTGCAACATGATATTTGTTTTATTGTGGCAAGGCCAATATATGCGTGTATTTTTAAAAGAAGCTGAATAAGACCCCTTAAACATGTAGTTAATTGTGTGTGAGCAATGTCTTTGAACAACCAACTGGAAAAATATTGCCCAGTACAGTCATTGTTCCTAAATACATCTGGCAGCATGTTGCTCCCTGCAGCTAGGATAAGCGTGGACCTCATTTTCAGATTTGATGAAGATTCAGTGATAATGCAAAATCTTCACATTCTTAGAATAATTTATAATTGAATTGATGGGAGTAACATAATTATTATAATTGGTTTATGTTACTTAAATGCAGGGGTCTCAAACTAGCGGCCCTCCAGCTGTTGCGAAACGACAAGTCCCATCATGCTTCTGCCTGTGGGAGTCAGTGCTTGTAACTGGGCTCATGGGCATAGGCGTGCGCAGGGGGTGTGCCACCCTAATCACTATGTGCGCTGCCAATTACCCCTACTGCCCAGGCTTCACCCCCTTGTTGCCCCACCATCACCACCCTGCAGTGCTGCTGGCTTCCATTCTCTCCTCTTCCCCCAGCTGCTGCGGGGTATGTTTCAGGATGGATAGCGGGGGAAGGGGCTAATACATATGTAATTTACAGGCCCCTTCCTTTTCTAAATGAATTCATAACTTAAGCATGGTAAATTGTGTTTGTGAATGAACAGGAAGCCTCTTAGCACAGAGCACTTCCCATTCATTCACTGCCCAGTGCAGCTGAGGCTGCAGAGAAAGGCATTGTGTGTTTGAGCTTTGGGGTGCCACACTAATGCAAGTTAAAACTTGTAGTTTTGCAACAGCTGCAGGGTCGCCAGTTTGAGACCCCTGCTTTAGTCATATGTGAGGACTGGTTAGATCTGAAGGTACCACATCCAGCATCAGTTGCTAGGGAACAACCCGGTACTGCCAGCTACTCACCACTGTCTGGTGGTGGGAGGTGTCCTCCTTGCTAAGGAAGAGCTCTGTGCTCTTCTTCTATGCAATGATTTGCTGGTGGCACTGTGGCACCCTTTTTTAGCATCACCAGTCCAGGGTTCTGGCTTGTGATTGTGTCCTGATACCTGGCTGCTTGGTTCTGATTATCTCAGCCTGCTTTACCCTTTGTCTGGACAAGGATTACATCTCTGACTGTAGCCTGCTCCAACCATTGCCTGAATAACAGATTATGCTACTGAATGCAACCTGCCCTGACCCTGAATAACAGACTATGCCACCGTCTTCTACCATCTCAAACTACTGCCAGCTTGGTGTCCATCCAGCCACTTGCCTTGATCGCACCTGCACTCAGCACATGCTTTCACCACCATCTTCACATCATCTGTGTTCACTCTCTCATCAAGGGTTACTGGGTAGAATCTCTGTTCTGCACCTTTTGCACCATAAGTTTTGTGGGTATCCAGATGCCAGTAGGCCTACTTGTCTTGACCCCTTCACGCAGACATAACACAAATATGCGTCCTCACTAGACTGGTCTTTTTTCTGTGGGCCCGCATATATGCATATCTGTCTCTGTGCTGGGAGTACTCCCAGCACAGAGATCGAGATCCAGAACTCCCAATTCCGGGTCACCAAATTGCTATGGTAGCCTCTGATTGTTTACCACCTCATCTGCAGATATCGCCCAAATCTTCCCCTCCGCTCCTCCCAGGACCTCCTGCTCTCTAGCTTTCCTATTACCTCCTCCCATGCTCACCTTCAGGACTTCTCCAGAGCCTCTCCCATCCTCTGGAACTCCCTGCCCCGGTATGTCCGATCAGCCAATAGCCTGTTCACCTTTAGGAGATCCCTGAAAACTAATTTATTCAGGGAAGCCTATCCCTCACCCACCTAATAACTGTACCTGAGCCACCCCCATCAACCCATCCCCGGCAGCTATTACCTTTAGTGCCACCACCCCCCTCCCTTTAGAATGTAAGCTCTGCGTAAACTGTTGGCGCTATATAAATCGTGTATAATAATAATGCCACAGTAATCAGTCGCTATGAAGACCGCTCCTGTGTTTTTCCCTCTCTCTGAATGGAAAGGAAAGATACATTGAAAAGTTTAAATAAATAAATAAATAAAAGTAATAAAAAAAATCAAGGTTTGATCTAGATAATTGCCAGGGTTAGTGTATGGGTCAAGTAAGGGTCAAAGGTCAGGGTCAGTATATTTTGGGCACAATTAAAAAAAAAAAAAAAAATTTGTATCAGTGTCAGTGTGTTTTAGGTAGGACAAAAAAAAAAAGCAAAACGCATACCATTGTTTCAGGGTGGTACTATGGGCACAAGCAACATTTAACATACACATATGTGGTATCACTGCAATCATCAGGGGCAGGAGAATTTTGTGTTTTTCTGTGGTGGAAGGTTATGGTAGTAACAAGAAATATACAGCTAAATTAAAAAAAAAATGTTTTGTTTTTTTTTGTTTTTTACTATTTTGGGCCAGTTTTCTGCTGATAAAAAAGGAGATATCCATTACCATTTACCACCAAATGAAATCTCAATTTGTACTGAAAAAAACAAGGTATAATCCACCTGGATCCACATAGTAGTTCTGATGATATGTACAGTTTTACTAACACATGTCAAAGTTGCAAAATTGTGCTCAGGCATTAAGATTTGTTTTACTCTTAAAGCGGAGTTCCACCCAAAAGTGGAACTTCCGCTTTAATGGAAGGTGACCCCCCCGACATGCAGCAATTGGCATGTCTTTTTTTGGGGGAGTCACCAGGAACCCTGTTTTCACAGGGTCCCAGGTCCACTTGCTCCCCTGGCGCCGCGGCTCAGGGAAGGAAGTCCACCTTCCCCCCTCCCTCTCTGCGATCTTCTGGAACACGTCACAGGTTCCAGAAGATACGCCGGCCAGTCACAAGGGACTCGCGCATGTGCAGTGCACGCCCGGCTTTGAAGCCAAAACTGGGTGCCCACACTTATGATGCTGCCGCCGAGGGGAAGGGGCGAAGTGCGAGCCCTCGGGCGACCGCATCGCTGGAGCCTGGGATAGGTGAGTGTCCGATTATTAAAAGTCAGCAGCGACACTTTTTGCAGCTGCTGACTTTTACATGAGTGGAACTCCGCTTTAAGGGTTAAGGGGTTAAGAGTAAGGTAGCTGCTATAGCTGGAACCACCCTAAATCTCACTCATTTTGCAGAACAGAATGCAAACTGAAAACCTTACATTTAGTCAATTTATAACATTCACCTAAAATGACTGTCCAGGAAGCTGGAAATAATATTGGCCTTTCGTGTCTCATTTCTGTGATTTATTGCTTATTGTTTTGTGCCTAGAATGTTGTAATTGTGTGGCCTTGTAATAGGGTCAGACCCTTTTGGTCAGCAGTTACTGCCTTCATCTCAGAAACCTTTGAGCTTCCTAATATCTGTACCCCTAAATGGTGTTTTTTGGGTGTGTTTGATGATGTTGAATTCCCTAACAAAACTAAAGTGTTTTTACGTTTCCTGCTATACTTTGCCAGAAAAATAATCGTGTTGTATTGGACTAGGATAGAACCCCTACATATTGACTTATGGAAAGGCCTAGCTCCAAAAACCTCCCTTTATATAAGTTGACATATGAGGCTAGAAAGTGTCCAACAAAGTTCACCAAGATTTGGGGGCCATGGGTGGACTCACAAGATACTAATGACTGCCTGCTTTATCTACTACCCCATAAGGCGGTTGACAGGGTTTGGGTGACAACACTCCGGAAATATGGGTTCCCCAGTAGGGAATGGATATGTACTGATCTACTCTGGTTCGTTTACTGTTGTTCTTTTTGATTGCCAATCTGATAACTATTTCTAGATGCATGTTTATGTACCTTCTGTCAGTTCTCTCCCAGGAACGCTGTTGTTAAATTTGCTTGGTTTGCCAGATCCTATTTTTGTACATGACATATGTATATAATCTATGCATCTTGCATCTATCCTAATAAACAAGTTAAAAAAAAAAAGAATATTGCAATTGTCTTTTTAAGGCTACATTCACCCTCTGGACCATATTTAAGGTGTAGGTGTAACATGCTCCAGCACCTGTCCTGACACCCCCCTGATCCCCCAACACCACCATGACAGCAGGTTGGAGATCCTCTGCCTGCACCCACTGTCAGATTTCAAAAATAGCCCCGCCCATAGCTCCACCCACACAGGCATGTAAGCCATTCACAGGAATATGTGATGAGAGAACTAAAAGTACCATCTTCCACCTTGGCACAAAGCTTTTAAAGCGGAGGTCCGAGGTAAAAAAAAGAAATTAAAAGTCAGCAGCTACACACACTGTACACATACAGTAGCTGCTGACTTTTAATAATAGGACACTTACCTGTCCTGGAGTCCAGCGATGTCTGCACCCGCCACCGATCTTCGGATCGGGGGACAGGTGCAGCCACCTCCATCGCGGGTAAGGGAACCTGGACGTGTAGCAGTACAGTTTCACGCCGGGCACCTTACTGCGCATGCGCGAGGCTCTGCCGCGCTCTGCTATTGGCCAGGCTGCCAGAAGCAGAGCGAGCAGGGAGGAAGGAGCCGGGCTGCTGACGTCAGTGGCCGCGTCCGCCGGCTTGAGCTCCCGGATGTGTGGAAAAGGACAGCTGTCTAAAGACACGTGTCCTCTTCCCTCTCCCCCCCGAAAGGTGCCAAAAGTGACACCTGAGGGGAGAGGAATCCAACCAGCGGAAGTTCCACTTTTGGGTGGAACCCCGCTTTAAGTTGTCACTGAAGTGCAGGGGCGCTATTGAGCACTCTCATGTTTCATTGACACTTCCTACAGCTTTCTAACAGAAAGCTTGCACAGTGGCAGAAAGCTGTAGCAAGTGTCTGCAGGACCTGTCCTGACAGTGTACCCATGATCCCGCTTAGCAGGCTTCTGAGAAAAAAAATAATAGATGCACATTTTTTCTCTCCAAAAACATGTGCATTTATTATTTTTTTTAAAAGGTAAACTTATCTTTCAGCATTATTTTCTTTGAACAATATTTTTAAGCTACATAAATGTTAGATGTTAGGCACAGGGACGTAACGATAGGGGTTGCAGGGGTTGCAATTGCAACCGGGCCCCATGGTCCAGGGGGCCCGTTGTGTCTCCCTTGTACACCTGGATAGGAGGAATGGTGGGGGTGGCATTTAGAGGACACATCATATAATAAAAAATGTGCTCAGCGCTACCAAATGTGAAATTAATAAATATTTGTGCATTCATATACTGCTTCACATGCGTTTTTAATCTAATGCAATTAAGAAACTTATATGACTTTAAATACTTATTCCAATCCTCTGTGACACAAGGCTGGACACAGGTATTGGTATGAGCATAACTTAATAAAATCTCTGTGCAAATAAAATATTCATTTCTGGACAAAAAAAAATTTGATATATAGTGATAAATGTCTTTCAATCTTCAATCACTCAGGTGCTCTTTTCTTGTGTGTTTGTGATTATTCCATCCTTCCACAATTTCCAAGTGTTGTTGTGTCAAGTACACATTTACTGGTGATTTTTGTGATCTGTGTCTCTTATGAGTGTTCTAGCCTCTCACCTGAGTGTGCTAGAGCCTGTGCACATAAGGGTTTCTTTAGTGGGACCTTGTGGTGTCAATCTCTCTCCACTGGGGGTCTTTCTGTGCTCCTATGGAGCCCTCCTTGCTTCCTTTAGTTCCTCCCCGTCTCTTCCATTGTGTTTGTTTTGTTCATGAAAGAAGGGTACAATATGCCTCGTGGTGTGATATTGTTTAAAACGTATATAAGTTTCTTAATTGCATTCGATTAAAAACGCACGTGAAGCAGTATATGAATGCACCAGGGGCGTTGCTAGGGGGTGGCTGTTGGGGCTATAGCCCCGAGTCTTGGGTCCATAGCCCCGAGTCTCTTACCGGGTGGGTGCAGTTCTGAAATTTGCAGGTATGTCCCAGTCTGGAATGCAAGAGGCAGGGGCAGACTGAGCCGCTGTAGCGCTGGCTCTGGCGCCGCCCTCACCTACACCTGACTCTACTCCTGGTCACTGGTTGCTAGAGTTGCCTAGTGTCTAGCAACCAGTGACATCACAGCCATGACTCCTTCCCTGCCTAGCATTCAAAGCGGAGGATCTCTGGGGACCCTGATATAAGTGGGGGGCTCTCTGGGGACCCTGATGTAAGGGGGATCCGCACTCAGATATGTAACAATATTTATATTTATACATATATATATATATATACTCAAGCATATGACTTTCTTTACTTCGCTGCTATGGGCTCTAGCCCCAGATCTTTTGGAGACCTAGCAACGCCCCTGGAATGCACAAATATTTATTAATTTCACATTTGGTAGCGCTGAGCACATTTTTTATTATATGATAATCTTGTACAATAGTCACGGATAACTATTTAGCGATTGCAGCTGCCACAACACAAATTTAGTATTATTTGACTATAAATAATTGTTGCCTTAGTGGGAGCGCGAGAGTAACACACCACATTTCAAAATTTAGAGATATCCTCTATCCAGTTTACTTGTCTTCTGCTGTTCCCAGGGTCCCTGTGTGCTTCCCTGGTCCCCCCACAAAGCTGCTGTCTTCCCCCCTCCTCTCTCCTGCCAGCTGCTGTAGAAGATGTGTCATGATGGAGAGATGGGAAAGGGAAATTTGTTATTTACCGGCTCCTTCCTTTTCTTAATGAACAGAGTCAGTGATTGGTACCAATTGGTTCGTTCATAACTGAAGCATAGTAAACTGTTTTTACTATACTTCCTTTTCTGAATGAATGGGAGTCTCGGTGCACAGCTATTCCTGTCCATTCATTCTGTACAGCTGAGGCTACACCGATGGAAATTGAGAGCTGAGGTTTGTTTAGACCCCTGATATCTCATCAAAGCCCCCCAACAGAGCTCCTAAAAAAAATTGTAACAAATTGTAAAAATAAAATTGTAAAATAAATAAAATTAAATGGTAAAAAAATAATAAAATGAAAATAAAAAATTAAAAACTACTGACACCAGTGAGGTAACTATCAGGATTGCAAAGGTTGCAATTGTGACCGGGCCCTGGCATTTCACCACCATGGGGAGGCCCGAAGATGGCAGAAAGGGGGCCTGCTGCACAACTTGTGAAAGGGCCCCGTTGTGGTACCATAATAAAGGGACCTGTGATTGGAGTAAAGGGCCTCAGGATCAGTGGGAAGAGGGAAGGGCCCTGGCCAGGGGTCAGGGGGGCCCTTCATAATTTCTTGCACCGGGCCCCGAAGGTTCTAGTTACGCCTCTGGGTAGTCAGTCCTTCTGATGAAAGAACTGTTTCTATGAGGGAGGTTATAGTGAGAAAACTGGTCTTTCATGGGAAGATATTAGTGACTAGCTGGCAATATCTATCTGGGTGGATCATTTTTCCCCCTAGTAGGATTGGTCTGGGAGAGTCAGCCAGGGTCGTGGAGCTTCCTAAGATCTCTGCTTAATGTCTACACACACAGTCTTCTTTTGCTGGCTGGTGCCCCCACAACTTTTTGGGCCCCTAGAGTTAAAAAGTGATATATTTAAACACTGTTACATATTTGTTACAATTTCATCTATATATGTATAAAGATTGTCTCTACAATGATTAATCTTCAGAAATTAGATGACAGATGATCCCTCAAAAAAGATTCATATAATCCTGACCTTACAATAGGCATCTTCATGCCTATTTTCTAAAGAAAGAGCCAGTTTACTACCCTTCAGGCTTTAGGGGTGAGACTATGGCCAGTAAGAGTATAAAATGCCCAATCATTGGTTTTTGGTGTGAGGAATAGTGCATCATTGTTGGTATCAGTGGGAGGAATGGTGACCCATCACTGGTGTCAATGGGAGGAATAGTGCCCCTCATTGGTGTTGGTGGGAGGAATAGTGGTTCAAGGGCTGGATAAAGGCAAGCAAAGGGCCGCATCCCACCCCTGAGACTCAGTTTGGAGGCCACTGCCTTACACAAAGGGTGGATACACTAATGTACAACTGGCTAAAAACTGCTTTCTGCAGGCCATTGGTCATTGTAACACAAGGTTCATAAAAGACTACATACTGATAATCCGATGTGTTGTGTGGCTTGGGTAAGTTCTATTTCCCTCCCCTATTGTTATCTGTTATTTAGGCCCCATTCACACCTGAGCGTTTTGTAGCTTGAAGCCTGAAGCTACAAAACGCTGGAGGGGAAAAAATCAATGATTCTCTATGGAGATGGTTCACACCTCCACTCAAAAACGCCTGAAGCCAAACGCCTGAAAACGCCTGAAGCTCAAACTAGTTCTGGAAGTATTTTTGTAGCTTGATTTGGGCATTTTTCTATTTTTTTACATTGGTGGCTTTTTGACCTGTACAAAATCGCGGTAAAAAACGCAGCAAAAATCGCTGTAAAAATTGCAGCAAAATCGCGGTAAAAACCGCGTGTATTTCAGCCTGAAAACGCGACGCCCAGGTGTGAATGCAGCCTTATAGATTGTTTTTATGTTTTAGGAGCCTAGTCTAAGCTGACCAGATTTTTAAAATGAAATCCGGGGACATATTTTTTTTTTTACTAGTAATTGTGGCAATCAGCAACTTATATCAGGACTGCAATATTGCGAAGGACAAATCGGACACCTGGTGACACTTTTGACACGTTGTGGGAACCAGAGACACTAATACAGTGATCTGTTTGAAAAATATGCACTGTCACTGTACTAATGACACTGGATGGGAAGGGGTTATCATCAGGGGTGATCAAAAGGTTAAATGTGTTCCTAACCAGTGTTTTCTCACTGTGGGGGAGGTGATTTTACTAAGGGACACACTGTGACAGTGCAATGCCAGTCAGAGCCATGATAAAGTGCCTGCTGCCTGTGAGTTATGATACCATCCACAATGCCAGAGACAGACACAGTGCAATGTAGTCTATTCACAGACACCCCCAAAAGCACACCGGTGTTGAAGACTTGAAAGCACTGGCAGCCACACCATCGGATCCGCTTCCCCTCTGTGCCTGCTGCGGGACACTGTCAGCTGAGCTCAGCTACCCCTCTCTGCCGGTTGCCACTGCCGCCTCACAGCCTTTCAAGTCTCACTTTCCGGGACCAAGCCACTACTGGGTGGGGAGGGGAGGAAAATCACTCTGCCGGGGAAGGCAAGGAGACAGGCAGGCCAAGGCAGAAAAACATGCGAGCGGGAACAGAATGGGCATGCGCCCAAAACTGAAGAAATAGCCCAGCACATGATCATCAGAAAGGGGCACAGATAGTGGAAAAAATACACCCCCTAAGCTAGTAGGAGCAGTGGAGCCGGTGTGCAATTCAGAACTGACTGTCTTTGAAATTGACCGGGGACAGACTTGTTCCGGGGACAGTGTCCTCAATCCGGGGACTGGCCCCTGAGACCAAGGATGTCTGTTCACCCTAGCCTAGGCTCCTTAGCTTAGGTCTATGCTTTCCTCTGTACTGTCTAAAATCTCAATAAAAACTATTGGAACCAAAAGACTACAAAGTGATCACCTCTATACATGCGAGCAAAGCTCTTTAGTATTAGGCACTATGACTAGGGCAGCTGGGTAATGACAAGCAGTACCAAGGAACCACATCCAAATTTGTGTTCACGTTAATTATCTTATTTGTGCCTTGTCACCTCTCACTGCAAAATTCATCAACAGAAGTAAGGAAGGGGGAAAGGGTGCAGGGTTTACTATGAAGAGTCATAATTCTCTGTAGGCCTAATAACATGATATGTGGTCTTTCTCTCCCATTGGTTAAAAGGAAGGTCTGCTTCCACATTGTGGTTTTCACGATAATCATATGGCAAGGTTAATAAAAAAAGGTGGAGCTTGTACATAATAGGACCATTCACTTACCACTGGGATAATGTGATTTATAAATCAAAGTGATGATACGTTCAGGAAGTATTGGCAACATGTACTGTGGTGACCCGTCCATAAGGGGCGCCGCCCCCTTAATCCATGCGACTGGCCCTAATCTACATGCTGGGTGCTGGACATATGGATTTCAATATTTTTTTTTTTAAGCACATGATTAGAGCCGGAGTTGAGGCTCTAATTGGCTTCAAAAATAGGTGGGCTCGGGGCGCAGCGTACTACGCCCTGAGCCCACCCAGTTGTGTTACAATAGTGAACTAATATTCACTATTGTCTTCCTGAATTCTCCTCCCGGCCAATCAGGAAGCGGGTCCTGAGACCCGATTGGCCTGGAGACCTAAAGCAGTCCATTGACCACGAGGACGACTACAAACAAGAACGACAATGACGGGGGAAAGCTCGGCAGCAAGAAGCCCAAGGAGCAGAGGTTCCTGGGGCTGAGCATCAGCGCCAGAGAGAGGAGGGAAATGCACAACCTGAACGATGCCTTGGAGGGTCTCCGGTCTGTCATATTCTATGCCCACAGCCCATCTATCAGGAAACTCTCTAAGATTGCCACCAGCCTGAGCCGGGAAGAGAAGTCCAAGCTCTTCTAGTGAAGCTGGAGCGAGGAGCAGCAGCCCTACCCTGGTTCCTCCTCATCTGACTCCTTAAGGTAAAGGGTCTGATCGGTGCCGCCAGGGTGTGGTGGATGTGGCGGCGGCGGTGTGAGTGAGGGGGGCAGGTTTGTTTGCCCTCCCCTCCCAAAATATTGAGCACCAACTGCCACTATACTGTACACCCCTCCACATGCATGATACAAACTGATAGGACACTTTTGTCCAGATATCAATAAACTAATAATAAATGGGATACTATTTGGTATACAAAACTGCATCCACAATACAAAAGGTACATGGCATATATTACAGTTTATTACAGGCCAATCTACCAATTGTTAGCCAAAAGCCAATATATCAGTTTTGCTTGGCCTGACCCTTACATTAAAAATATTTAAGGATCCAGATACATGTACACAAAAGTCCTATGCAATGATATACTGATACTCTGAAGAGGACTCAAATCTTAAACTTCAAATCATGTTGGATCATACTGCCCTCTTGTGGTTATACTAAGTTAAGACACTAGGTCTAGATTATTTAGTTTGTGCTTTGCAACTGTAAATTAAAATAAAAAAACAACAATTAGAACTTCCAGGTTTGATAAGCTATAACCAGAAAGCAAGCTGCTCAAACAGATTACAATGTGATTCTATAATCTCCTTTAGATAAAAAAGCAACTATGTGGTGCATGGCCATAACTATGTGTAATGGGACCAATAGCAAACCCATTAGGCCCTGCTTAGATCGATGTGTTTACAGTAATACAGGTTGAAATTCATGTCAGCGTAATGCAGAGCAACACATACATATACATTTTTAATGGGACTCCAATATACCAAACCAGTGGGTGCCCAATCCACCTGCATTGCAGAGCACCATGTTTGCTGGTTTGGTAAAGAACTACCATGTGTTGTGGTGCATTCCGCTGGGAAAATGGTGCAAGTTCAATTTTAGTTACATTGTGATGTGCTGGCAGCCCATTGAAAGAATGGGCTGACCCAATGCAATGCACATCAATTAGCAACATTTACCTGCAAGTTGCTGTGTGAATAGGACCATACAGGTCTACATAGTTACATAGTTAGTCAGGTTGAAAAAATACACAAGTCCATCTAAATTCAACCAAAAAAAAAAAAAAATTATATATAACCAAATAATCCCATAGACAATCCTTCACCCACAGTTGATCCAGAGGAAGGCAAAAAACCCCAGCAAAGCATGGATAAATTTTACCTAAAAATGTTATTACCCAGTTATATTTTTTACATTAAGGAAAGAATCCAGGCCTTTTTTAAAGCAATCAACCGTGCTGGCCAAAACCACCTCTGGGGGGAGTATATTCCACATTTTCACAGCTCTTACTGTGAAGAAACCTTTCCGTATTTGTAGGTGAAATCTTTTTTCCTCTAGACGTAAAGAGTGTCCCCTTGTCCTTTGTGATGACCTCAAAGTAAATAACTCCACACCAAGTTCACTATATGGAGCACTTATATATTTGTACATGTTGATCATATCCCCCCTTAATCTCCTCTTCTCAAGAGAGAATAAATTCAGATCCTCTAATCTTTCCTCATAGCTGAGCTCCTCCATGCCTCTTATCAATTTGGTTGCCCTTCTCTGCACTTTCTCCTGTTCCCCGAGAACTGGTGCCCAAAACTGAACTGCATATTCCAGATGAGGTTTTACTAAAGATTTGTAGGTCTAGAGGGACACTTAAGGGGCCCTCTGTATTTCTAATATTAAATGCTATTTCTGTAGTGAGACAAAATACCAATATACAGTATCTCACAAAAGTGAGTTCACCCCTCACATTTTTGTAAATATTTTATTCTATCTTTTCATGTGACAACACTGAAGAAATGAAACTTTGTTACAATGTAAAGTAGTGAGTGTACAGCTTGTATAACAGTGTAAATTTGCTGTCCCCTCAAAATAACTCAACACACAGCCATTAATGTCTAAACCGCTGGCAACAAAAGTGAGTACACCCCTAAGTGAAAATGTCCAAATTGGACCCAAAGTGTTAATATTTTGTGTGGCCACCATTATTTTCCAGCACTGCCTTAACCCTCTTGGGCATGGAGATCACCAGAGCTTCACAGGTTGCCACTGGAGTCCTCTTCCACTCCTCCATGATGACATCACAGAGCTGGTGGATGTTAGAGACCTTGTGCTCCTCCACTTTCTGTTTGAGGATGCCCCACGGCTGCTCAATAGGGTTTAGGTGTGGAGACATGCTTGGCCAGTTCATTACCTTTACCCTCAGGATCTTTAGCAAAGCAGTGGTCGTCTTGGAGGTGTGTTTGGGGTCGTTATCATGTTTGGAATACTGCCCTGTGGCCCATTCTCCATAGGGAGAGGATCATGCTCTGCTTCAGTATGTCACAGTACATGTTGGCATTCATGGTTCCCTCAATGAACTGTAGCTCCCCAGTGCCGGCAGCACTCATGCAGCCCCTGACCATGACACTCCCACCACCATGCTTGACTGTAGGCAAGACACACTTGTCTTTGTACTCCTCACCTGGTTGCCGCCACACAAGCTTGACACCATCTGAACCAAATAAGTTTATCTTGGTCTCATCAGACCACAGGACAGGGTTCTAGTAATCCATGTCCTTAGTCTGCTTGTCTTCAGCAAACTCTTTGCGGGCTTTCTTGTGCATCATCTTTAGAAGAGGCTTCATTCTGGGACGACAACCGTGCAGACCAATTTGATGCAGTGTGTGGCGTATGGTCTGAGCACTGACAGGCTGACCCCTCACCTACTCACGACGGCCGTGACCCCTCGATGTCAAGTAACTCCCTTGGTACTTACGGTTGTACATGACACTGTATGACTTCGTCTCGTACTAGG
>BLSH010448322.1:161753-179418 GCA_018402905.1 Glandirana rugosa | reverse complement strand
TGAAGTCACGTATCACCGAAGAACAAGGATGGTAAAAAAAACAATGAATATCACCTATAAATCGAGGGTTTGTGTTTGTAGATTTAACGAACGTAGAGACGTACGAGTAGAAAGTTTCCCCCCTCACATATACTAATGTGCCACAAACAGGAAGTTAATATCACCAACCATTCCCATTTTATTAAGGTGTATCCATATAAATGGCCCACCCTGTACAATTGCTAGTGCATTTCAAAATAACAAAACATGCTTTTTACAGTCCCAGGACAGCTGCCCATGTGAAAGAGTCCTAAGATTCCAAAAAAGACTCTTTATATGTATACAAAATCTTAATGAAGTTTAGAGATGAGCATGCAGAGATGCAAGCAATTTAGATGTTTGTGTTTGGGAGCTAAATATCCACTATAAGTAACAAAAAAAATGGTAGGAACAAGAAGCCACTATGCACTGAAGTGATGACTGACATCCTCTTTATTGTAAAAGATATCCACAGACATACAGTGCCTTGAAAAAGTATTCATACCCCGTGAAATTTTCCACATTTTGTCATGTTACACCCAAAAATGTATTTTATTGGAATTTTATGTGATAGACCGACACAAAGCCCCACATAATTGTCAAGTGGAAGGAAAATGATAAATGGTTTTCATTTTTTTTTTTTACAAATAAATATGTAAAAAGTGTGGGGGGCATTTGTATAGCGCCCCCCTGAGTCAATACTTTGTAGAACCGCCTTTCCCTGCAATTACAGCTGCAAGTCTTTTTGGGGATGTCTCTACCAGCTTTGCACATCTAGAGAGGACATTTTTGCCCATTCTGCAAAATACCCCAAGCTCTGTCAGATTGGATGGAGAGCGTCTGTGAATAGCAATTTTCAAGTCAGGCCACAGATTCTCAAATGGATTTAGGTCTGGAGTTTGACTGGACCATTCTAACACATGAATATGCTTTGATCTAAACCATTCCATTGTAGCTCTGGCTGTATGTTTAGGGTCATTGTCCTGCTGGAAGGTGAACCTCCGTCCCAGTCTCAAGTCTTTTGCAGACTCTAACAGGTTTTCTTCTAAGATTTCCCTGTATTTGGCTCCATCCATCTTCCCATCAACTCTGACCAGCTTCCCTGTCCCTGCTGAAGAAAAGCATCCCCACAACATGATACTGCCACCACCATGTTTCACGGTGGGGATGGTGTGTTCAGGGTGGTGTGCAGTGTTAGTTTTCTGCCACACATAGCATTTTGCTTTTAGGCCAAAAAGTTCCATTTTGATCTCATCTGACCAGAGAACCTTCTTCCACATGTTTGCTGTGTCCCCCACATGGCTTCTCGCAAACTGCAAGCAGGAATTCTTATGGCTTTCTTCTTGCCGCTCTTCCATAAAGGCCAGATTTGTGGAGTGCATGACTAATAGTTGCCCTGTGGACAGATTCTCCCACCTGAGCTGTGAATCTCTGCAGCTCCTCCAGAGTTACCATGGGCCTCTTGGCTGCTTCTCTGATGAATGCTCTCCTTGCCCGGCCTGTCAGTTCAGGTGGACGGCCATGTCTTGGCAGGTTTGCAGTTGTGCCATACTCTTTCCATTTTCGGATGATGGATTGAACAGAGCTCTGTGAGATGTTCGAAGCTTGGGATATTTTTTTATAACCTAACCCTGCTTTAAACTTCTCCCTAACTTTATCCCTGACCTGTCTAGTGTGTTCCTTAGTTCCCATTAGATTTTAGTTAGGGGCATCAGAGTTTAGGGGGGTGAATACAAATGTACGCCACACTTTTCAGATATATATTTGTAAAAAATTTTGAAAACCATTTATCATTTTCCTTCCACTTCACAATTATGCGCCATTTTGTGTGGGTCTATAAACATAAAATCCCAACAAAATACATTGTTACGTAACATGCTGTGACCTCAAACAAATGTGGAAAATTTTAAGGGGTATGAATACTTTTTCAAGGCACTGTAGTATACACAGTCCCTGCCCCAGGACTGTCCCCTTTAACGTATTTTACCCAGCAGGGTTTTGTCATAGAGCCCTATCACATGAAACGCGTTAGATGGGAGCAGTCCTTGTATGGGGACTGCTATTACTATGTGGAAATATATTACAATAAAGGGGATGTCAGTGATCTCTCACTGTGCAATGTCTTCTTGGTCCTGCACTGAGTTTGTAAATGAGAGTGGCTCAGCTTGCTCCCAGCACCCAGTGTTCATTGGCAGCGGAGAGGAAGCACTCGTAGCCGAAAGCTACTTGTAAATATCAAGAAAAAAAAGGTAGTAAACCTTGTATGTCTCTTCTGCCAAAAACTCCCTTCCCTTAGCATTTTTGTATCTTGTCTGTGGCTCACGTGTAGTGCACTGTACACTCTCAGTGCTTTCATAGCATCTGTAAGATGCTGATAATAAAGTTTGAGGTACAGGTGTGCTCATAAGTTTACAAACCCTGGCATAATTTTTGATTTCTTGGCCATTTTTCAGAGAATAAGAATAACACAAAAACATTTCTTTCACTCATGGTTAGTGTTTGGCTGAAGCCATGTATTATCAATCCACTGTGTTTTACTCTTTTTTAAATCATAATGACAACAGAAACTACCCAAATGACCCTGATCAAAAGTTTACATACCCTGGTGATTTTGGCCTGATAACATGCATACAAGTTGACACAAAGGGGTTTGAATGGCTATTAAAGGTAACCATTCTCACCTGTGATCTGTTTGCTTGTAATTAGTGTGTGTGTATAAAAGGTCAATTAGTTTATGGACTCCTGATAGACCCTTGCATCTTTCATTCAGTGCTGCACTGACGTTTCTGGATTCGGAGTCATGGGGAAAGCAAAAGAATTGTCAAAGGATCTGTGGGAAAAGGTAGTTGAACTGTATAAAACAGGAAAGGGATATAAAGAAAAATCCACAAATAACTTCAGGACTCTTTGAAAACATGTGGTGTGTCTGTTTCAAGAGGCACAATAAGGAGGCACTTGAAGAAAGATTGACTGCATGATCATGTCACCAGAAGAAAGCCATTACTACGCAAATGCCACAAAGTATCCCGCTTACAATACGCCAAACAGCACAGATACAAGCCCCAAAACTTCTGGCACAAAGTCATTGGAATGATGTGACCAAAATTGAGCTTTTTGGTCACAACCATAAACGCTCCATTTGGAGAGGAGTCAACAAGACCTGTGAAACACGGAGGTGGATCCCTGATGTTTTTGGGATGTGTGAGCTACAAAAAAATACAGGAAATTTGGTCAAAATTGATGGCAAGATGAATGCAGAATGTTATCAAAAAACACTGGAGGAACATTTGCATTCATCAGCCAGGAAGCTGTGCATGGGACGTACTTGGACATTCCAACATGATAATGATCCAAAACACAAGGCCAAGTCGACCTGTCATTGGCTACAGCAGAATAAAGTGAAGGTTCTGGAGCGGCCATCTCAGTCTCCTGACCTCAATATCATTGAGCCACTCTGGGGAGATCTCAAACATGCAGTTCATGCAAGACAGCGCAAGAATTTCCAGGAACTGGAGGCTTTTTGCCAAGAGGAATGGGTAGCTTTACCATCTGAGAAGATAAAGAGCCTCATCCACAAATACCACAAAAGACTTCAAGCTGTCATTGATGTTAAAGGGGGCAATACACGGTATCAAGAATTGGGGTATGTAAACTTTTGCTCAGGTCATTTGGGTAGTTTCTGTTCCCATTACAATTTAAAAAGAGTAAACACAGTTGATTGATAATAAATGGCTTCAGCCAAAGACTAACCATGCGTGAACGAAAAGTTTTTGTGTTCTCATTCCTATTCTCTGAAAATGGCCAATAAATCATAAATTCTGCCAGGGTATGTAAACTTATGAGCACAACTGTATATGAGGATAATATAACTCCAGTGTACATGAGTAGGAATCACATGACCAGTGTCCACTTTATGGCCAAAGAAAGAAGATGTTGAATTTGTAATGAGGAGGAGCTTGGAGCTGTCAGAGGTCAACCCAAAAGGGAAGTTTATCACGTTCCCCCAGACATCAGCACCACAGATCCACTTTTATGTTATGAAAAATGTGTTTGATGACCGGATCATGTGTGCATGTTTGATCAGTATATAATAGTATAGGCAGCTTTAGGTGCTTCACTGGTGTCCAGGTATGGTAGTCACTCTTATAGACCATGCCTGACTCCAACTCCCAGAACACAAAACCATCAGGAGACTCATGCTAAACTAGCACTAACCTTATTAGGCACAGCAGTGGGGGGCATTAGGTGAACTTCACTAGAGTTATTTTACTGGCATCTGTTTTGCCTCCTTATATATTCCTCATCAAACTATTCCATTCACATACCTAAATATTACATAAGTATGTAGTCATTTCTTTGGGGATGAACTTGCCATCTAGCCACCTAAATCCTTTATTCCTCATGACATTGAATCTCCACCTACAATGGTCCTTTGTACTGCTCTCATTATTAGGCCCCTCATAGAACCTCACAATAAACCCCAATCAGAAACTAGCGGTATTGGAAAGAGTGATTACCTGTGTGACCATTCTTAATTAATTTTTTATATACAGGGTGGGCCATTTATATGGATACACCTTAATAAAATGGGAATGGTTGGTTGTATTAACTTCCTGTTTGTGGCATATTAGTATATGTGAGGGGGGAAACTTTTCAAGATGGGTGGTGACCATGGCGGCCATTTTGAATCCAACTTTTGTTTTTTCAATAGGAAGAGGGTCATGTGACACATCAAACTTATTGGGAATTTCACAAGAAAAACAATGGTGTGCTTGGTTTTAACGTAACTTTATTCTTTCATGAGTTATTTACAAGTTTCTGACCACTTATAAAATGTGTTCAATGTGCTGCCCATTGTGTTGGATTGTCAATGCAACCCTCTTCTCCCACTCTTCACACACTGATAGCAACACCGCAGGAGAAATGCTAGCACAGGCTTCCAGTATCCGTAGTTTCAGGTGCTGCACATCTCGTATCTTCACAGCATAGACAATTGCCTTCAGATGACCCCAAAGATGAAAGTCTAAGGGGGTCAGATCGGGAGACCTTGGGGGCCATTCAACAGGCCCACGATGACCAATACACTTTCCAGGAAACGGTTCATCTAGGAATGCTCGGACCTGACACCATCTTGCTGGAAAAACTCAGGGAACGTGCCAGCTTCAGTGCATAAAGAGAGAAACACATCATCATGTAGCAATTTTGCATATCCAGTGGCCTGGAGGTTTCCATTGATGAAGAATGGCCCACTATCTTTGTAGCCCATATACCACACCATACCATCAATATTTTGGTTCCAACAGTCTTGGAGGGATCTATCCAATGTGGGTTAGTGTCAGACCAATAGCGGTGGTTTTGTTTGTTAACTTCACCATTCACATAAAAGTTTGCCTCATCACTGAACAAAATCTATTGGGGTCATCAGTATGTGAAGAGTGGGAGAAGAGGGTTGCATTGACAATCCAACACAATGGGCAGCACATTGAACACATTTTATAAGTGGTCAGAAACTTGTAAATAACTCATGAAAGAATAAAGTTACCTTAAAACCAAACACACCGTTGTTTTTCTTGTGAAATTCCCAATCAGTTTGATGTGTCAAACGACCCTCTTCCTATTGAAAAAACAAAAGTTGGATTCAAAATGGCAGACTTCAAAATGGCCGCCATGGTCACCACCCATCTTGAAAAGTTTCCCCCCCTCACATATACTAATGTGCCACAAACGGGAAGTTAATATCACCAACCATTCCCATTTTATTAAGGTGTATCCATATAAATGGCCCACCCTGTAGTTGTTTGTCCATTGAAACTGAATTGTTCTGTGCAAATGGGACAAAATCAAATGTTTCCAGGCTATAACCTGCGCAGTTAAAATGCATGAATGTGGGAAATGCAGTTTATGGCCACTAGATGGTGCTGACTGTCATAGCAAATAAGTATGCTCCTCTACGCCATCTATTGGCCATAATGCAGCATTTTCCGCATTCATACATTAAAATTGCAGAGAATATAACCTGGAAACATTCAGTTTTGCCCCATTCACACAAAACAAATTTACAAGCAGTTTGGGTGGATGGACGACTATGCATATTTTTTTATAAACACACCTCTTAAATATGAAATCCCCTACGAATGAATAACATAGTGTGTATGTGATGAATTCAGCCAATTCATGCAATAATAAAATTTGGTAAAGTGAAAAATTAATATTTGATGATAAATAGTGATAGATTAAGTATGGAAATGAAAGTAGTACGTGAGTTAGTCAATTGACCTTATTAATGCCTAAAGAGATGTCATAAAAAATACATTGCATTAATCTAGATCTGATTTAGAACTAATGAAGGCCATTAAACCTATCAGGATTAGCTGTCATATCCAAACATGTCACGGTGTAAAGACAACGGGAATCTGACTTGTTGCTATGGAGAGCGTAGGCGTACGTCTTTTCTTCAAGTTCTCATAAATCATCCTGAAGACGTCCTGCCTCAATCTGACAAAATAATAGAATTAGGCTGCTAAATTACCTTTTCTTCTAATTCTTTTATCTGTCTTCTCTGGAACTCTAATCTCTCTTCTAGTTCCTTGATTCTCTGAAAGAGAAATATGATCAGTCAGTGCAGCAGAAGATTATTTGGGAAGATGGCTATCAAATTATGTAAAAAACACAAGTGATCTTATTCAGTATGACAAGGAGAATTGATCAAAGTGAAATAACACAGAGCAATGAATCAGTAATCAAACATGCAAAAAAGACATAGCTAATTCAATATATCATATAATAGCAGTTTGCAACGAGGACTGAGCTAGATATATACTGTATATAAGATAGATAGATAGATAGATAGATAGATAGATAGATAGATAGATAGATAGATAGATAGATAGATAGAAAGAAGGATAGATAGATAGATAGATAGATAGGTAGGTAGGTAGGTAGATAGATAGATAGATAGATAGATAGATAGATAGGTAGGTAGGTAGGTAGATAGATAGATAGATAGATAGATAGATAGATAGATAGATAGATAGATAGATAGATAGGGCTTTTTTTTCAGGGCAAATGCGGTGGCACCTGTAGCACTGAATGTACCGGGAAGGGGTGTAGGGTCTGTGCCTGAGGGTCTATTGATGCTGGCTACTGGAAGATCTATTGTCGCTTGTAGTGTTGTTCAGAGGGGAATCTACTGTTGAGGGGGGTCCAATGTTGTTGGCTGCTGGAGGATCTATTAATGCTGGCTGCTGTGGGATCTATTGTTGCTGGGGGGGGGGTTATTTTGCCCCTTAGGGGATCTATTGTTGCTGGAGGAAACTATTGTTACTTGGGAGGGCCTATTGTTGCTTGGGGGGGGGGGGCATTTGTTGCTTGGGAGGTTCTATTGTTGCTGGGGGGGACACTTTAGTTGCAGGGGCCCCTACTGTTACTCTGAGGGTCTACTGTTGCTCTGGGGGTTCTATTGTTGCTGACAGGATCTATTTTTGTTGGCGGGGATCTGTTGTTGCTGGCAGCAGGAGCTCTACTTTTCAGCCTTATTATCGTTAACAAATTCCATACAAATTACTTAGCACCACAAAATGATAGAGAAGAAGACAGGAATGGGAGCACCCCACAGATATAGTCCAAAGATTGTACATTTTTTTTGAAACAGCCAGATAATACAGGGAACGTAGACGTGTTTCACTCGAACAACTCAAGCTTACTCATTGGTAATGAGTAAGCTCGAGTTGTTCGAGTGAAACGTGCCCAATCTTTGGACTATATCTGTGGAGTGCCGCCATTCCTGTCTTCTTCTCTATTGATGCACGATGGCAAGCCGAGGTGAGCATCTACAGTTGTCCATTATTCCACTGGTTGATTGTCTGAGCGACGTGCTCTATCTGTTTGGACCACAAAATGATGCTTGGCTCTGTATTCTCTAAAAGTGGTGGTATTGGGAGGGGGCAGAAACAAAGGACAGTGTTCAGAGGTGGGAAATGGGCAGAGACAAGGGGTGACTAGGAGGAGGGGGCAGTACCTGTACCTTGTCTCTGAGAACAAAAGCTATATATATATATCTGTATGCACATATAGTTACAGTACACCCCTCACATTTTGGTAAATATTTTATTCTATCTTTTCATGTGACAACACTGATGAAATTACACTTTGCTACAATGTAAAGTAGTGAGTGTACAGCTTGTATAACAGTGTAAATTTACTGTCCCCTCAAAATAACTCAACACACAGCCATTAATGTCTAAACCGCTGGCAACAAAAGTGAGTACACCCCTAAGTGAAAATGTCCAAATTGGGCCCAAAGTGTCGATATTTTGCGTGGCCACCATTATTTTGCAGCACTGCCTTAACCCTTCTTGGGCATGGAGTTCACCAGAGCGTCACAGGTTGCCACTGGATTCCTCTTCCCTTCCTCCATGACGACATCACAGAGCTGGTGGATGTTAGAGACCTTGTGCTCCTCCACCTTCCATTTGAGGATGCCCCACAGATGCTCAATAGGGTTTAGGTCTGGAGATGCTTGGCCAGTCCATCACCTTTACCCTCAGCTTCTTTAGCAAGGCATTGGTCATCTTGGGGGTGTGTTTGGGGTCGTTATCATGTTGGAATACTGCCCTGCGGCCCAGTCTCTGAAGGGAGGGGATCATGCTCTGCTTCAGTATGTCACAGTACATGTTGGCATTCATGGTTGCCTCAATGAACTGTAGCTCCCCAGTGCCAGCAGCAGTCATGTAGCCCCAGACCATGACACTCACACCACCATGCTTGACTGTAGGCAAGAAACACTTGTCTTTGTACTCCTCACCTGGTTGCAGCTAAAAACGCATGACATCATCTGAACCAAATAAGTTTATCTTGGTTTCATCAGACCACAGGACATGGTTCCAGTAATCCATGCTCTTAGTCTGCTTGTCTTCAGCAAACTGTTTACTGGCTTTCTTGTGCATCATCTTTAGAAGAGGCTTCCTTCTGGGACAACAGCCATGCAGACCAATTTGATGTAGTGTGAGGCGTATGGTCTGAGCACTGACAGGCTGACCCCCCACCCCTTCAACCTCTGCAGCAATGCTGGCAGCACTCATACATCTATTTCCCAAAGACAACCTCTGGATGGCGCCTGCACTCAACTTCTTTGGTCAACCATGGCGAGGCCTGTTCTGAGCGGAACCTGTCCTGCTGATCTAGGCCACTGTGCTGCAGCTTAGTTTCAGGGTCTTGGCAATCTTCTTACAGCCTAGGCCATCTTTATGTAGAGCAACAATTCTTTTTTTTTTTTATCCTCAGAGGGTTCTTTGCCATGGGGTGCCATGTTGAACTTCCAGTGACCCGTATGAGAGAGTGAGAGCGATAACACCAAATTTAACACACATACTCCCCATTCACACCTGAGACCTTGTAACACTAATGAGTCACGTGACATTGAAGAGGGAGAATGGCTAATTGGGCCCAATTTGGACAGTTTCACTTAGGGGTGTACTCACTTTTGTTGCCAGCGGTTTAGACATTAATGGCTGTGTGTTGAGTTATTTTGAGGGGACAGCAAATTTACACTGTTATACAAGCTGTACACTCACTACTTTACATTGTAGCAAAGTGTCATTTCTTCAGTGTTGTCACATGAAAAGATAGAATAAAATATTTTCAAAAATGTGAGGGGTGCACTCACTTTGGTGAGATACTGTATATATATACACACACCAAAATCACCTTTTTCAGATTTTTACTGCTACCTGGGACTCCATTAGGACCGATGTCAATGGCTTTTATTCACTTCAGACAGCTTTTGCATTCCAACTCAAGTCTATGGGAAAGCAAATCCTGCTTGAAGCAAGTCAGGATCAGAAGTCGTTCTTCGTGTCAAATTTTCTTTGGGTTTGTGGTGCAGTGTGCAAAAAACTAAGCAACAAATTGAAGCAAAAACGTGCCTGTAAGCACACACAAAAAAGTGCACTTAGTGTGTCATATGGTCCCTTCCCAAAGAGGAAGGACCCTTTCCTGACTTCTAGGGTGCCAGGCTCCTGACAGGTACAAGGTCCTCTGGTCTACCTAACCAAAAAGGCCCAGGAGGACTCCTCTCCTTGTGATCAACTGAAGACAACCACCAAGTACAAGGTTAGGGGCTCTCTCGAAGAGGAGGCAGGGGAGGAAGGAACGTTGGGGCCACCCGTCCTCCCACTAGACTTCCCAGTAGGCCCAAAGACCTGCACCCTACCATCCTGAGAGTGAATAAAGGACACATAAGTAAGTGCAGTGACATGTTAAGAAAATAAAAAAATGTCAATGTGCAGTACTATAGAACTTCAGGTCAAATTAGAGTTGCCACCTCATACCATTAAAACCGAACACCTATGAATTACACAGGTTCTCTGGCTGATTAAGGTGGTAATTAAACTCACTTGGTGCCTTATCTGCATTCAATTGGCCTCAGAACAACCTGTGTAATTCATATGTGTTCGGGTTTAAAGGGATGAGGTGGCAACCCTAGGTCAAATGAACCTGTCAATGAATTTTGAATGGTCTCAGTAATGCCCTTAACGTCGAATTGATGCCAACACGCAAGACCAAAGCCTGCTGACACAAGCCTTTAGGCCTCATACACACGGACGTTTTTTGACGCCGACGTTTTCTGGCGTTTTTTGCAGCTTTCCATGTTAGTCAATGGCCCCATAAAAACGTCGGCGTTTTTGAGCTGTAGATGACGTCGGCGTTAGTGAGCTGAAACTAGAACCCACGGCCAGCGCGTTCTGAGGCTGTAACGTTTTGGCATTTTTTTGACGCCGACGCCACAATATGCCAACAAATGCCACCTATTATTATACCGGCGTTTTCCGGCGTTTTTTGACGCCAACTTTTTTAGGTTGAAAAATAGCAGAGGGGTGATTTTTTTTAAAAAACGCCTATTGACGCCGACGCTCAAAAACGCCAATGCATAACGCCGAAAAACTCCGACTTTTTTTCCTTGACGTCAGGCCCGACGTTTTGTTTATTTTTTTAGCAACGTCCGTGTGTATGAGGCCTTAGAGAGATTTATCCTCACTTCCTGTCCCAATGACCTCAGTTTTACTAGACTGTGAGGAAAAATATGCAACAAGGACATGAAAAAATGTTTTTATTAGTAGAGTAGGGCAAAGCTAGAACCTCTTTTGTTTTGTCTGTGTCTCTTTTGCAGATTTTCCTTTTCTTCCTGTCTAGTGAATCGAAACTGGAAGTGAAGGGAAATCTTTCCAACCGAGCCCTGGATAGCACTAAAAAAATGATATGGGTTCTAATCCTTTCCTGTTCAATCCAAAATGAAAAGTGGAACATTTTTGTTTGGATTTATACTCTAACTCAGATTATATTTAAGTGGGCTAACAGCAATGTGATTAGACAATGCATCCCAATATGCAGTAAATAATATCTTTCACCTAAAGCGGAACTATCGTCTCCAGCGGTGTGATGTTCCTGAGCTCTCTTGCCAGAACAGGCATCTTCTCACCAGCTTTGGGATCTTCAGCCAACTTGATTGGCCTTACCGGGATGACATACTTCCACGCATGCACATGGGAATTCATTTATCCCAGCACCCAACGGATGCTAGAATTGAACACAGAGCTGCATAGCTCAGTGTGCTGTTTAAGAAGTTGATGAGGAAGGTAAGATTTATTTTTCTTGCAGTAGAAACATAGGGGGGGTCTATAAAAACCGCTATATGAATGTGACAAACATAATATAAAAAAAATAAAATAAAATCACATTATTTTGTCTAATATGAGTATTTTCTATAATAGTATGCACCCTCTAGTGGCCATAATGCAGTATCTTCCCTAAAGTGCCTCAATAGGAAAGACTGCATTTTGGCCACTAGATGGTGCTGATTAACATAAGAAATAATCATATTAGACAAAATACAGCAATTTTATATTTTTGTTGCAGCTGTGTGAATGTTTGTGACATTTGTACAGTGAATTTTCTATAAATAACCCCATAGTACGTCCCTTCTGCAAAATGGCTTGAACATTTTTAAACGTACATTAAAGTTCCTCTTTAAGGGAATCAAAAAAAAAAGAATGTATGTTTGAAACATAAACACCAAAGTTACAAACTCCATGCAGATACTGTTACAGGTGGTAATTGAAGCCAGAACACTGACGCGTTTCGTCACTTCCGTAACGTCTTCAGAGGTGAAGACGTTACGTAAGTGACAAAACGCGTCAGATAGAACGCAAGGTGCGCCAGCCCACGTTCCGGTGACAGGCAAGTGGAAGCTTTGGAGGCGGCGGTCACGGAACTCTTACAGCTGTCGATTTGTAACGATTGTGTACTGTGAAAGCGGGCCAATAAACAAATTCAAAGAGGTACGCAATGAGAATTCCTTTCTTTTTCATATAACCTGCACGGAAACGGAGAAGGGAGTGATCGTACAAAGACGAAAACACCACATCCATAGGTCGGATTGTAGACCTGAAGCGCTTGTGACTTCTCCACACCGTAAGGATGGAGAGTCATTGGGATCTGGTAAGCAGGGTCTAGTACCCTCAAAAAATACTTTTCAATCTGCACAAAGCACAGCATGAGCACTTTATATGTTTAAAGTGATAAGGACTGTTATTGGATGAATTAATTTGCAAAGATACACAGAAACCAATTTTTTCACTGGATTGCACCAGCACTTTTTCTGAACAGGACTTTGAACAGAATTAATTATGCACATGAAATGTATTAGTGAATTGGCACTTATTCACTTTATAAGGACTTACAACGATATATGATGATTATGCACTTTCACTACGTTTAATTTTGCACTTGTAATTTTGCACATTTAAGTCACTATTGGCACTTTATATTATTTTCTGTTGTTTATAGTACTAATAGAGGGGATTATTACTATTTGGCAAGCGCCGCTGGAACAGGATTTTTTTTATCCTGTTTACAATCACATTTACCCACTGCAATTTCTAACTGCAGATAGGCTACAGCAGCAGCTGCACTAAACCTGATTTTACTGTGGCGCGGAGAATTTTTAGACCTAAAGCTTTATTGAATGACACTGTGCTATTCAGATGCTGCCCCAGTGGGAATCAGAAAGCATTATTCAACAGTAATATAAGAGAACGAGGAAGGTCTTTCTAATTGGTTGCTGAATAATTCTGTACATTGCTGTCCCATCCAACAGATACTGTTCTGTAGATGATGCTACTACTGGCCCAAGGAATATGGAGAGTTTCATACCTGCTGTGCATGCTGAATTATCTCCATACGTTCACGGAGAATCTGGGCGTCTCGCTCTCGTAATTCACTCATCACCTGGCGTTTCCACTGCTCCACGGCATTCTTCAGCTCATCCCGTTCTTCGTCTGACAGTATCTGAGACATCTTGGCTCCAGCCTCTTGCTGCAAAGCATCATACAACATGGCTTCCAGCTCCAGGATATGCTAAGGATAAATATATTCCGAGTTAATAGCTACTGTTAGGGCTTGTGTAGACCAAAGTTTTCTGTTGAATCCTTTAGCAGTCTATCTATTAAAAAAATGCCTTGTACATAAATAATCTCTGTAATATTTGTATTTCCTGTGATCATCAGCTCCATCTAGTGGCTATAATGCAGTATTTTCCTGATATACCTCAATCAGGAAAAAAATGTATTATAGCCATAGGAAAGAGATGACAATTATAGGAAATACACATATTAGACACATTAATGGGATTATTCACGATGGCTGTGTAAATGCTGAGGCATTTGCGTAGTGATTTTTATAAACATGTTCAAACAGAATTTGACCTGCTTTGCCTTCATTGTGGGCGCATCTCAGGAATCTTGCTGAGTCCAAACAAATGAAAGACAAAGCAGGTCAAACACAGCCTGTCATCCACACTGCAACCACTGAAGTAAATAAGAATCTGCTAATATATGTTTGATTTGATGTGTGTGTGTTTTTAGAGTACATGGCTCTGTGATAAACTGTATGGCCATATGAAAATCTTGCTGGCAGAAGCTGGTAGTGAGATTCCATGTAAAAATTTGCTCTGTGTGCTACACACATTTAAAGGTTTGAGCAACATTTACATGCTTACAAGCACACATTGTTAATGCAGCCTATTGGTAGGATACAGGCAGCTGTGGCTGTCTAGTGTCTTCCATTGCTAGAACACAAGCAGCTATTGTTGTCTAGTGTCCTCTGTTATTAGGAAACAGGCAGCTATTGCTAGGACGTAGGCAGCTATTGCTGTCTAGTGTCCTCTGTTGCTAGGACATAGGCAGTTATTGCTGTCTAGTGTCCTCTGTTGCTAGGACGTAGGCAGGTATTGCTGTCTAGTGTCCTCTGTTGCTAGGACGTAGGCAGGTATTGCTGTCTAATGTCCTCTGTTGTTAGGATGTAGGTAGCTATTGCCCTCTAGTGTTCTCAGTTGCTAGAACGTAAACAGCTATCGCTGTCTCGTGTCCTCCGTTATTAGTAAATAGGTAGCTATTGCAAGGACGTAGGCAGCTATTGCTGTCTAGTGTCATCCATTGTTAGAGCACAGGCAGCCAACGCCGTTTAGTCTCCTCTGTTGCTAGGACTTACACAGTTATTGCTGCCTAGTGTCCTCTGTTGCTAGAACGCAGACAGCTATTGCTGTCTAGTGTCCTCCGTTATTAGGAAACAGGTAGCTATTGCAAGGACGTAGGCAGCTATTGCTGTCTAGTGTCCTCTGTTGCTAGGACATAGGCAGGTATTGCTGTCTAGTGTCCTCTGTTGTTAGGATGTAGGTAACTATTGACCTCTAGTGTCCTCAGTTGCTAGGACATGGGCAGCTACTGCTGTCCAGTGTCCTTGGTTGCTAGGACACAGGCAGCTATTGCCATTTAGTGTCCTTGGTTGCTAGGACGTAAGCAGATATTGCTGTCTAGTGTCTTCTGTTGCTAGGACGTAGGCAGCTATTGCCATACCTCCCAACATTTTGAGATGGGAATGAGGGACATCTATTAGCAAACATATGTAGGCATAGGACACACCCCTTAAAAGAGAATTATACACACAAAAATTGTTAGTTAAACCCACAAGTGCTTTTTTTTTACCACTACTATTCCTTTATATTGGCTTTTGAAATTTACAAATGCAGCAATTTTGAAATTGGATGAAAGGTTTAGCACTGGGAAACACTTTTTTGGAAGACAAAAACTGCATTTTATGTACAATTATATAGATCAGACCAAACTGAGGGACAAATAAGGTGGAAAAAGGGACAGGGACTTTGTTCCAAATTAGGGACAGTCCCTCGAAATCAGGGACAGTTGGGATCTATTGCTATTACTGTGTAGTGTCTCCTGTTGCTAGGATGTAGGCAGCTATTGCCATCTAGTGTCCTCTGTTGGTGGGTCGTAGGCAGCTATTGCCATCCATTATCTTCCATTGCTAGAATGTGGGCAGCTATTTCCATCTAGTCCTCTATTTCTTGGACAGAGGCAGCTACTGCCATCTAGTGTCCTCTCTTGCTAGGATGCAGACCATTCCTGTACTCCAATAGAGTACATTTGTACCATGTAAATGTTAGCACAAACATTGACATGCCTAGCATAAAATATGGTGTATACACATGACCTCAATGACAGTTTTTACTAACGTTTTTTTTTTTATGTATCTGAAAGAAGCACAAGTTTGCTGATCTGTTCACAGCTGTGTTCATGGGTCCATGGAAAAACTTCATTCTCACACATACACTATATTACCAAAAGTATTGGGACGCCTACCTTTACTCAAACATAAACTTTAAAAGCATCCCAGTCTTAGTCCGTAGGGTTCAATATTGAGTTGGCCCACCCTTTGCAGCTATAACAGCTTCAACTCTTCTGGGAAAGCTGTCCACAAGGTTTAGGAGTGTCTATGGGAATGTTTGACCTTTGCTCCAGAAGAACATTAGTGAGGTCAGGCACTGATGTTGGATGAGAAGGCCTGGCTCACAGTCTCCACCCTAATCCATCCCAAAGGTGTTCTATCGGATTGAGGTCAGGACTCTGTGCAGGCCAGTCAAGTTCCCCCACCCCAAACTTGCTCATCCATGTCTTTATGGACCCTGCTTTGTGCACTGGTCCAAATCATTTGCTGGAGGGGGATTATGGTGTGGGGTTGTTTTTCAGGAGTTGGGCTTGGCCCCTTAGTTCCAGTGAAGGGAACTTTTAGGGCGTCCGCATACCAAGACATTTAGGAGAATTTCATATTCCCAACTTTGTGGGAACAGTTTGGGGATGGCCCCTTCCTGTTCCAACATGACTACGGACTAAGACTGGGATGCCATTAAAGTTCATGTGCGTGTAAAGGCAGGTGTCCCAATACTTTTGTCAATATAGTGTATTTTGTGCTTTAAATAAATAATACAAAGATTTTAAACTTACCCTGTGAGCCTGATCCAGTGATTTCTTCCTGAAGTCAAGCTCATCATCCAAATATCCCTTCTGCCTAGTGAACAGTTCCTAGATAGGAAGGCAAAATCAAACCACTATTAAGAGCCTCTTTTAAGATGAAGGTATAATTTATTTTTAGCAATCACATATAATCAGTTATTACTGCAGTTCAAGTTTTTAAAGTGGTTCTAAACCTTTCCATATACCCAGCGAAGTGACTGGCCTCAGGGAATACACAGAGATGAAACAAAGCCTCCTACATAAGCTGTACATGTTTATATGCAGCTCTCTGACCTCTACAGCTGTTCAATGTGCAGAATTTATACAGCTTGTCTAAGCTTTCAGAAAGCAGGGGGTGGGGAGCTGAAGTTACACTTTGCAGAGCTGAGTGAGAGCTGATTGAAGGAAAAAGATACACCCCCCCTCCTTTCACACAGCACCAGGGACAGAGCTGATGCTGTCAATCACAGGCTGTGTGCTGGGGCTTATACTTATTTACAAAATTTTATAATAGAAACTAAGAAAAACTTTTTTTTATAAATTTTCTATCTTCTTTTGTTTGTTTAGCAAAAAAATTAAAAACCCACTGCTGATTAAATACCATAAAAAAATTACTATCCATCCTCAAAAAAATATCAAAAAAATGTTAGGGTACAGCGTTTCATGACCACGCAATTGTCACTCAAAGTGCGACAGTGCTGAAAGCTTAAAATTGACCTGGGCAGGAAGGGGGGTGAAAGTGCCTGTTATTGAAGTGGTTAAAAACAAACACTCAGGGCTTGTACATGGTCGGATCTGTTATGGATCTTACTTATCACTCCTACAGCGTGTTGTGACCCTTAGGCTGCATTCACACAGGGGCGATCCGACTTCAGGCACGACTTTGCTAGGCAACTTGCAGGCTACTTGGAGGCAACTTGGAGGCAACTTGCAGGCAACTTCAAGCTTGACTATGCCAGGCGACTTTGCCTGTGGCCAATCAGAGCGGGGAGGAAGGTGGTTGCCCTGGATACATTCTTTTCTTTTAGTCGCTTCCATGTAGATGGGGGATCTGACTTGGAGGCGACTTCTATTGAATCCTATGGGCACAAGTCGGATAGAAGTCGCCTAGAAGTAGTACAGGAACCTTTTCAGAAGTCGCCTTGAAGTCGGAGCGACTTCAGTCGCGTATATTAAGACGGCTCCCATTCATTTCAATGGGATTTCAGATGTCAAGCGACTTGGGGCGACTTGAGGCAACTCAAGTCGGATCGCAAGTCGCCCCTATGTGAATGGGCACTTAGTGC
>BLSH010448322.1:126502-139372 GCA_018402905.1 Glandirana rugosa | reverse complement strand
ATAATCTTGTACCTTCATTTGACATCGAACGATACTGTTCTTGTGATCAAGAAGGTAATCTGTCAAACTATTTGTTCTGACATCCTATCCTTATAACGAAACACGTCTCCTTCAAACGACTTTACACGTATACCATTTCGATTGTTACAGGAAAGGTGACGTCTAATTCGTTTACCTCTGACTACTTCGTTTTGACTTTGTACTGTAGGTTCTACATTTCCTGGTCTTGCTCGACGATCTCAAGGCGTAAAATCTCGAACTTCATTCAGAAGTAGTTTTCTTTGATTGTAAATGTGTGGACAGGCATATTTTTTACTCCAATTTGCTAGGACCTTCTAAGATGTTTTCGTCTGGGTCTGTGAAGGCCTGCACCGGCATACACCGAAAGAAGCCACCTTAAAAAAAACAGTTTGATTACTTACTTCAAGCTCTAAAATGCGGAACTCTAGCAGCTCGTTCTGGTCCTTTACATCTTGGATGTCATGTTTCAGTTTTGCTTCATCAGTCTCCATTTGCTTAATCTGCAGTGGAAAGGACATTGTTAGCTTTACCATATGCACATTTCAGCAAACTTCCTCTGCACAAAGCAATATTCCTATCCTACAGTCTTGTTTATCAAACTGTCTAATGGAAGAACTAGTGTTCTTGTCATAGCAAGCTACAGTTTACTTCCATGTTCTAATACTACACTGAAAAAGAAAACAAGAATCTGATTGCCTTGGGCAACCACTACAGGTCATTCATCCATGTAGATAGTGTAGCTTTGTTAGTGTGTGCAAAGATTTATGAAGAGTTGTAACTCATAGCAGCTAACATAAGCCAGATTCAGTATCTTATAGAGAATAATGAGTTGTAGCTGGTTGCAATGGAATCTTTTGTGGAAGTCTGGGCAAAGAATAAAAATGGACAGATAATAGAACCAAAAATAGGCAGCACGCAGTACTTTTTATAAATGGTCAAAGCATCAATAGCTCTGTTCAACGAAGTAACAAAAATAGTCCAGAAGTGGAAAAAAGGATGAGAAATGCGGTTGGTTCTGGAGCTTCTAAAGTCCAGGGAGATCCAGCACTGAGACACAGAGAGAAGAAAAGGTGCAAACCATGTGCATTAAAAGAGCATAACCACAGACAGTTTGGGGACGTGGTAGCAGCATAAAGCCCTACAGTCCATGGTCAGTGGTGGGGCTCCAAGATGGAAATATCAGCTTGCATTGCATCTGCAGTGCGAGAGCCACTCAAGCATGGCAACATGCAATGCCCTTGATTGCTTGGATGGCTATGGGGCGAGAATTACTTCAGGAAACATTGTTGGGTTGCTAGCGGTCCATTTTAGGGCTCTACCCCTTTCTCAAGCCTTGGGAAAGTGGACTGTAGGGCTTTACGCTGCTCCTTCATCCCCAAACTGACTTTGATGAGCACTTGTTTAATTACTTTACTGTAATTTTTTTTCTATCTAATTACAATTAAAATCCTCTTTTAATTCATGGGGTTTGCACTGTTTTCTGCGTCTTGAAAAAGATAAATGTCTTGCTACAAAGTATTTTAGGATGAAGTCTTACTTTATCCAGTAGCTCTTGATTCCTCTTATAAAGTGCTTGCTTCTCCTCAATCCATTTCATGTCCTTCAAACAAGAAAAACAAGGACATACAAAAGATGTAATAAGCATGGTATTTATACAGTGGCCTATAGGAAAATATGTCTGTACACATTATGTTTGTACTCATGTGTGAATTGTTTAGAAGACCCCACACTCCATACACTGCACTGACTTTTAACCGGTTCCCGACCGCGCACTGTATATTTACTGCGGCAGTGTGACGCTGTCTCGCGAATCGCTGTAAATAAGCGGTGATTCGCGTACGCGCAGCTAGGGGGTGAGAGTGCGCCGCTGAACTCTGCAGGAGTGTGCCTGCGGCTCAGGTGGACTCGATGTCTGCCGGCGAGCCGCGATAATAACCTGCCAGAGGGAAAGAACGGGGAACTGCCGATGTAAACACGGCGGTTCCCCGCTCTGTCAGTGGGCATGTGAGAGATCTACTGATCCCTATCACTGGGATCAGTTAGATCTCTTATGTCCATGGCAGCCCAGCCCCCTCACAGTTAGAACACACCTAGGGAACACAGCTAACCCCTTCACTGCCCCCTGCAGGTTGACCTCTTCACTGCCAATGACATTTAAACAGTAATCAGTGGATATTTCAATTTCTGATCGCTGTATATCATGTATGTATGTATGTTATTGGTCCCAAAAAAGTGTAAACAATGTCGGACATGTCCGCCCCAATATCAAAGTCCCGATAAAAATCGCAGATCACCGCCATTAATAAAAAAAAACAAAAAAAAGATAAAAACGCCAGAAATGAATTCTCATGGTTTGTAAAAGCAGCAACTTTTGCGCAAACCAATCAATAAACGCCGATTGCGATTTTTTTTACCAAGAATATGAGGTAGAATATAAATCGGTCAAAACCGATGAATACATTTTTTTTTTATATTTTTTTTGGATTTCTATTTTAGCAAAAAGTAAGAAATATTGTTTTTTTTTGCAAAAATGTTGCTCTTTTTTTGTCTATAGCTGTGATCAGAAATGACGCAGAGGTGACCAAATAACACCAAAAGAAAGCTCTATTTGTGGGAAAAAAAGGATGCAAATTTCGTTTGGGTACAACGTCGCACGACCGTGCAATTGTCAGTTAAAGCGACGCAGTGCCGAATCACAAAAAGTGATCTGGTCCTACAGTGGGAAATCCTTCCGGGGCTGAAGTGGTAGCATGCATCTAAAGAGGTCTAAAGGAATTCTGAACTTCCACTCTGCATGCATGTTCCAGGTCAGAGTCTCGACAGGTAGTAAAGCCAGGATCTGGAGAACAGCCATGAAACCCGTCCCTTTTAAAAAAAATTAGCAGTGACTGCAGCTGTTGCATTTGTATCCCTGCAGATCTTATTTAAAGTGGAAATATAAGCAAATTCAGAAAGGTAACAATGCTGTTCGTTCTGCAGTAAAATTGCATGGCAATCTTGATACCCTTTAGACAAGGTCGCCTTAGATCGTCTTTTTTCAACATTTTTGCCCCTGAGGAACCCTTGAAATAATCTTCCGGTTTCCTTACTTTACAGAGGTGGTTAGAATGTGATATTAAAGTCTCTTTAACCACTTCAGCCCCGGAAGGATTTATCCCTTTATGACCAGAACACTTTTTGCGATTTGGCACTGGGTCGCTTTAACTGACAATTGCGCGGTCGTGTGGCGTTGTACCCAAACAAAATTTGCATCCTTTTTTACCCACAAATAGACCTTATTTTTGGTGGTATTTGATCACCTCTGCGTCATTTCTGATCACCGCTATAAACAAAAAAAGAGCGACAATTTTGCAAAAAAACTATATTTCTTACTTTTTGTTATAATACATATCCTAAAAAAAAAATTTTTTTCAGCCGATTTATATTCTTCCTCATATTTTTGGTAAAAAAAATCGCAATCGGCGTATATTGATTGGTTTGCGCAAAGTTGCCGTGTTTACGAATGATGAGAATTAATTTATGGGGTTTTTATTATTTTTTATTTTTTACTAGTAATGGCGGCGATCTGCGATTTTTAGCGGGACTGCGATATTGCGGCGGACATGTCGGACCATTTTGACACTTTTTTGGGGCCATTGGCATTAATACAGCGATCAATGATGAAAATGCACTGATTACTGTGTAAATGTCACTGGCAGGCAAGTCGTTAACCTGCACTCTAAGGGTTAAGTGTGTTCCCTGTGTATGTTACTAACTGTATGGGGGCTGGGCTGGCTGGAGGAGGGGAGTGATCGCGGCTCTCATATACAGAGAGCATACAATCACACTCCTTCCCCCTGTCAGATCAGAGATCCTTGTGTTTACATATACGGACCTCCACCCTGTCCCTGCCGGGGAGCGATCGCAGGTAGCTGATGGACATCGAGACCACCCTACCTGTTCCTTGGCTCCCTCGGAACACAGTGAGTGCGCGAGTGTGCCTCCGGCGACGATCCGCAATCTCGCAGCCGCCATCAGGTGACGGCAGTTCGCGATATCAAACCATTTTGCCGCCGTCATATGAAGGCGGGTGGTTGGCAAGTGGTTAAAAAAAATAAAAACAAACATGTTATACTCACCTGGCTTTGCACAGAGCAGCCCCCATCCTCCTTCTCGGGTCCCTCGCTGGCGCTACTGGCCCCTCACTCCTAACGAGTGCTCCCAGAGCAAGTAGCTTGCAATGGGGGCACCCAAGCAGGCTTGCTCCCGAGCTGCAGCTCTGCATGTTCATTCACTCACAAAGCCATGACTCAGCCCTGCCCCCTCTTTCTCCTGATTGGCTAAGTGGCTGTGATTGATGGCAGTGGCCAATGGCTCCCGCTGCTGCCAATGAGGAGGCAGAGTCCACGGAGAGCCAGGGCACTCGTGCACATCGCTAGTTTGAGATGGGGCTCAGGTAAGTATTGGGGGGGGGGGTGTTCTGCACAGAGAGGGTTTTTTTAACTTCATACATAAAATGCATGAAGGTAAAAAACCTTGAGCCTTTAGAACCACTTTAAGCCGGTCATAGACGGTTTGAATATCGGCCGGTTCAGCAGTGTACAACCAGCCTGTCGGATTTTACATGTGGTTATTGCTAGCGGCTACTAAAGCCGCTAGCAATAATAACTGTGTTCTCCCGCTGTCACGTTTCAGATCCAGCGTGGCTATGCAGGGCTCCCCGTTCATTCACAGCAAACTTGTCTGCCACCACGGCAGATGACTTGTAGCTCTCAATGAACTTTGAGGGCACTGATGAATGCCCTCATAGTCTCTTCACAAGCCCTGCAGCTTTCCATCTGACAGCCCCTACAGAGGTACAGGCAAAAAGCTGTAGGATTTTTCTGAAGGAGCCTGACATTGCTACTGCAATCCACTGAAAGTTGGGAGAATGCTTTGCATGATCCTTGGGGAAAATATTAAAGTGGCTGTAAAGGCACAAGGTTTTTTTTTACCTTCATGCAATGCATGAAGGTAAAAAACCTTCTGTGTGCCGCAGCCCCCCTAATACTTTCCTGAGCCCCCTCTCAATCCAGCGATGTCCAGGAGAGCCAGTCAGGAGACGGAGGGGATGGGGCAGAGCCGCAGCTCTGTGTCTGAATGGACACACAGAGCAGCGGCTCGGGTGCACCCATAGCAAGCTACTTGCTGTGGGGGCACTCGGCAGGAGGGAGGGATCAGGAGTGCCGATGTGGGACTTGAAAAGAGGAGGATCCAGGCTGCTCTGTGCAAAACCACTGTTAGGACCAGAGCACTTTTTGCGATTTGGCACTGCGTCACTTTAACTGACAATTGCGCGGTCGTGCGACGTTGTACCCAAACAAAATTTGCGTCCTTTTTTTCCCACAAATAGAGCTTTCTTTTGGTGGTATTTGATCACCTCTGCATCATTTCTGATCACCGCTATAAACAAAAAAAGAGTGACAATTGTGCAAAAAAAAAAAACAATATTTCTTACTTTTTGCTAAAATACAAATCCAAAAAAAAATAGATAAAAAAAAAAATGTATTCATCGGTTTATATTCTTCCTCATATTTAAAAAAAATTGCAATCTGCATTTATTGATTGGTTCTCACAAAAGTTGCCGTGTTTACAAAACCATGAGAATTAATTTCTGGCGTTTTTACATTTTTTTTTCTGGTAATGGCGGGGATCTGCGATTTTTATCGGGACTGTGATATTGGGGCGGACATGTCGGACATTTTTGACACTTTTTTGGGACCAATGACATTTATACAGCGCTCAGAAATTTAAATATCCACTGATTACTGTATAAATGTCATTGGCAGTGAAGTGGTTAACCTGCAGGGGGCAGTGAAGGGGTTAACGGTGTTCCCTAGGTGTGTTCTAACTGTGAGGGGGCCGGGCTGTCAGGGGCATAAGAGATCTAACTGATTCCAGTGACACGGATCAGTAGATCTCTTAGATGCTGCCTGACAGCACGGGAACCGCCATGTTTACATTGGCGACTCCTCGTTCTTCTTCTGTGGTAAGAGATCGGGTCCGCCCGAGCAGCGGGCACACTCCTGCACCAAAACACAGAATTCTAACTGCCAGTATTCTGGGGGCTGCACAATAAGTGCCAAATGGCTGCATGTGGCCCCTATGCCGCAGGTTGGGTACCGGGGCTATATAGTACATGCAGGCACACAGTCATGATGAAGCCAATACAGAGTTTCAGCTTTTATTTGAAAGTTTCTGCTCTATCAGGTTGTTCTTGGGAAGCAAACCAGCAAGCTGCTTTCCCTCTAATAGCTTATGTATTATGATCAGTTCACAATCCACCACAAATTCCAATCTTTTGATATTCTCTTCCCTGTTGAGTTTCTTTGAGATTGTACAAAGTCAGAGTGTTTGTTCTAGAAAACAAAGACGGAGCATGGCGGAATCATTTGGAAAGCTTTGATCACAGGTATGTTTTCAGTCTAATTGCTGTGATATTGTATCCACATCAATGCAGGAACTCAGACATGCCTGGGTCATATTGTCTTTGTAGATATATAATGAGATTAAAACAAGCAGACAATCAGGAGAATGGGGGACATCCGCATTTGATGTAAAATTGTACAAGGCTCCTGAAGAGCAAAGTAATAGAAACGAGCAGGAAAAAAAAAAAAGAATGTTCATTGATACCTTATAAAGGGGATCTGAAATTAAACAAAATACACTGATATTCCCACACAATAAAACCCCAAAAAAACAACCACCCTTCCTGAGAATATACACTAATGAGCATGTTTACTAAGGCAGAGCAAAGTACAATGACTAAACTCACACTGTATTTTGAATTGCTAATTGCAATGGGCTACTGTGTATTACACATGGTCACTGCACTACACTATCTGTTTAAAATACAGGGTGGGTCATTTATATGGATACACCTTAATAAAATGGGAATGGTTGGTGATATTAACTTCCTGTTTGTGGCACATTAGTATATGTGAGGGGGGAAACTTTTCAAGATGGGTGGTGACCATGGCGGCCATTTTGAAGTCGGCCATTTTGAATCCAACTTTTGTTTTTTCAATAGGAAGAGGGTCGTGTGACACATCAAACTTATTGGGAATTTCTCAAGAAAAACAATGGTGTGCTTGGTTTTAATGTAACTTTATTCTTTCATGAGTTATTTACACGTTTCTGACCACTTATAAAATGTGTTCAATGTGCTGCCCATTGTGTTGGATTGTCAATGCAACCCTCTTCTCCCACTCTTCACACGCTGATAGCAACACCGCAGGAGAAATGCTAGCACAGGCTTCCAGTATCCGTAGTTTCAGGTGCTGCACATCTCGTATCTTCACAGCATAGACAATTGCCTTAAGATGACCCCAAAGATAAAAGTCTAAGGGGGTCAGATCGGGAGACCTTGGGGGCCATTCAACTGGCCCACAACGACCAATCCACTTTCCAGGAAACTGTTCATTTAGGAATACTCGGACCTGACACCCATAATGTGGTGGTGCACCATCTTGCTGGAACTATGATGTCGGTGATAGGGAATTGCTGGCCATCAAGTCGGCTTTGGAGGAATGGCGGTACCTCCTGGAAGGAGCAGCTCACCTGGTAATGGTTTTTACTTACCATGAAAACCATAAAAAAACCTTTTCTCCTGCGGTGTTGCTATCAGTGTTCAGAAACTTGTAAATAACTCATGAAAGAATAAAGTTACGTTAAAACCAAGCACACCATTGTTTTTCTTGTGAAATTCCTAATAAGTTTGATGTGTCACATGACCCTCTTCCTATTGAAAAAACAAAAGTTGGATTCAAAATGGCCGACTTCAAAATGGCCGCCATGGTCACCACCCATCTTGAAAAGTTTCCCCCCTCACATATACTAATGTGCCACAAACAGGAAGTTAATATCACCAACCATTTCCATTTTATTAAGGTGTATCCATATAAATGGCCCACCCTGTAGACATGTTGCTCCCTATGTCATATCTTCAACAGCGTGGAAAAATTAGTAAGGCCACTTTCACACTGGGGGGCGGTGGAGCGCTAGCGGTAAATCCCCGCTAGTCACAGTGGGGATTTACCACTGTTAGAGCAGCGCTACGGCTGCGGGAGCGGTGCGCTTTTAACTCCCCCCCCCACAAGGGGTTAAAAGTGCCCGCTCTCTGCGCTTCCGAGGTCGGTGGGCAGCCGCTTCGGAAGCGCTGCCCCATTGTTTTCAATGGGCAGGGGCGGTGGAGGAGCGGTATATTACCGCTAATATATTTTGAGCCACCAGGACCGGATTAAGATCTTCATGGGCATGGTGCTGGGGATTTTGGTGGACTTTTTAATAAGTTATCCATATGTGATAGCACTGCCAATTGGCAGGTACTACTAGAACCCCGATGTCTCCCCTGCTCCCCAATGCAGCTATTCAAACACAGATCGTATGACTGGTTCTCTATGTTCCGTTTCAGGTCCGAATTCAGCTCAAAATTGGGGCTGAAATCGGACCTGAAACAGTCAAAAGGGACGTACCGGAGCCCTGCTGTGAGTTGGAGCATGCTGCGCTGTGAACCCAGCCTAAGCCTCCTCTTCCATAGTAATAAAGCTGTGGGCAGCTCTTAGGATGGACTGAGCTTCTCATGGGGCTCCCTACTGATCCCGGGTGGCAGTGCATGCGGAGTGCAGGGCCAGTCAGAGTAGATCCCTTCCCATCTGTCCATTGCTTTCCATGCATGGCCTGTTCTTTTTTGGGGGCTGGGCCTATTTTAAGGTAGGGGCCTGGAGCTGCAGCTCCAATAGCCCCTATGTTAATCCGGCCCTACTAGCCACTGCGCTGAAAAGAAAACCAGAACTGAAAAGAATAGGTCTGAACAAAAACCTCACAACAATAATAAATGAAGGTGCAGCGCTATAATCAGAAATATAAAAGTCTCAATATAAAAGTCTCTACTAGTCAATCCTTATTCAAACCAACTGTATGGCGGTCCCGTCCTAGAACGCGATAACGTCAAGCTGACTGGCTCCACCCGACCCGTTTCGTCATCAATGACGTCGTCTGGGGCATTATATAAAAATAAACTGTTGCGAAACGTACTATCAGTATTCTGTTTCCTATCGGTGGTGACGAGCGGAACGGCGTTGGTGGATATAGCAGCTTGGGGACCTTTTATGAACTCTAAAGGATCCAAAGGATGTTTGCCCTGGCTCTTTAGCAGACATCATCCATCAAGATATTCCCACACACAGGCCAGAGAGACCTCCGTAATAGGGGTCATCTCAGGAGGGTAAGAGGCAGTTTGTGGGGTTGTCGGTGGAGGCTTTCTGCTATAACGAAGATCACCTTCCACATGTCTTTTCACACATTGAATAAGGATTGACTAGTAGAGACTTTTATATTTCTGATTATAGTGCTGCACCTTGATTTATTATAGGTATATTACCGCTCACCGCACCGCCCCAGTGTGAAAGCACTCCGGCTTTCACATTGGGGTGGATTTTTGAGGCGCTTTACAGACGCTATTTTTAGCTAGCGATTTGGGACTGCAAAGTCTCATGACAAGCCCGCTGACAGCTGATTACTCATCGGTTGTTAAGGACGCGGTGGCCGGATTCCCAACCCGCTCCATAGCAACTAGCTATATACAGTGAATGTAGAAAAAAAAACCCCCACAAATCGCAAATCGCCGCAAAATCACGGTAAAAACGTTTTGGATGCGGGTCCATTGAAATCTATGACATGCAAAATGCTGCATTCTGCAGGAAAAAAAGGCCCAGACCCTTTCCAAAAATGCAGAGGCACAAAAATGCATTGATATGAACGTGTTCCATAGGAACCCATGTAAAAAAAAATCCCAGCATTTCTGCAAAATGCAAAAAGCATCAAAAAACTCATTAATGTGAATGGAACCTTAGACTGGGAGGGGTAGGAGCAGAACTGTGAGCCGTGTATGCTACATCCTATGTGTGGACAACGAAGATCCTGATGGGGGAGACAGCAGAGTGAGTGAGTAGAGGGATTACCTCATCATTTTGCTGCTGCTCTTTTAGGCTACATTTAGGTGCGCAGCAAAATTGATGTTGATTGTTTGACAGTCCTGCTGAAGGAGACAGGGAGGGCATTTTTGCAATGTCTGTAGCACGTAAACATCCCCCTCATCTAGCTTAACTACTTCCCGTCTGGCCTATTGTAAAATGATGGGACGCACTGTTATCCCGGGTGCGCATCATATGACATCCTCCAGGTACACGCCTTGTGTGTGCCCTAGGAGCCTTAAGCTTCGTACACACGGTTCGACGGTCGTATGCAAACGGTCGTACAACCGCTTGTTGTATGATATCCGACCGTTAGTACACGCGATTAGAACAGCCTACATACAACGGTCGTACAACAGGAAGTTGTATGAGCAAACTATAAAACTTTGGTAGTACTAATAAGCGGTCGTACGACCGTCGCACCTTGTGTATGAGGCTTTACACTCACGTGATCTGTCACCTGCTGTGTCCAACGGACACATCGGAAGACAGATTGTTGTACCTGGGTGGCCCTGGTGCCATGTGATAGCTGTGACCAATCACAGAGATCACATGTCAATAGTACGCAATGGGTTTCTTTCATAGCCATTCTTTGGGGTTGAATTACTAAAACTGGAGAGTGGCAAATCTGGTGCAACTCTGCATGGTAGCCAATCAGCTTCTAACTTCAGCGTGTTCAATTAAACTTTGGCAAAAAAAAACCTGGAAACATGATTGGCTTATATGCAGAGCTTACCAGATTTTGCACACTCATGTTTTAGTAAATCCACACCAATTGTGTACTATTGTGATTTTTGTGATTGGTCACAGTGATCAGACAGGGTGCAGAAAGGGCCAATTACAGCGTCCCTGTACCATATGATAGCTGTGGCCAATTACAGCTATCACAATTGTAGCACATGAATGGATATCATTCATAAAAAATGATTGCATATAACAGTGATAATTGCTGTAATAAGCAATCATAATGCAATCACCTCCTCAGAGCAGTAAAGGTGTCATTATAGTGACACTGTACTGCTCTGGTTACAGTATGAAAACATTTAAGAAAATAAAAAAAACAATTAAAAATTGAAAAACACATAATTCTTTATTTTTTTACATACTGTCACCAGTCAGTGTCCCTGATTACTGTCACATTAGTCATAGGATGATGCTGTACTGCTCTGGCGACAGTATGTAAAGAAATTTCCCAGAAAATTGTGACAAAAAATTGCAACTTAACCACTTAAGGACCGGGCCTATTTTTTGGACTTGGGGTTTACAAGTTAAAATCCGTTTTTTTTTGCTATAAAATTACTTAAAACCCCCAAACATTATAAAAATGTTTTTCTAACACCCTAGAGAATAGTATGGCGGTCATTGCAATACCTTTTGTCGCACCGTATTTGCGCAGCGGTCTTACAAGCGCAACTTTTTTGGAAAGTAATTCACTTTTTTGAGTTAAAAAATAAGACACCAGTAAAGTAAGCCCAATTTTTTTCCATGTTGTGAAAGATAATGTTACACCGAGTAAACTGATACCCAACATGTCATGCTTCTAAATCGCGCCCATGGAATGGCGACAAACTTTGCAACTTAAAAATCTCCATTAGCGATATTTAAAAATTCCTACAGGTTACCAGTTTTGCGTTACAGAGGAGATCTAGTGCTAGAATTATTGCTCTCACTCTAACGATCACAGTGATACCTCACATGTGTGGTTTGCACACTGTTTTCATATGCGGGCGCGACTTACGTATGCATTCGCTTCTGCGTGCGAGCTCGGCGGGACGGAGCACTTTAACCACTTGCCGACCGCCGATCGGCATCTGACGGGGGCAAAGTGGCTCGTTCCCGCAAAACGCCGTCATACGACGGCGGCTGCGGGAACGAGTTTAGTGAGCGTGCGCGCGCCGCCGGAGGCGCGCCCGCGCGCTCACTGTGTCCAGGGGGGCCAGGGAGCGGGTGCGGCGGCTTCGATTGCCGCCAGCTACCCGCGATGGCCCCCCCGGAGCGAGTGAGCGGAGGTCCGTGTATGTAAACACGGACCTCCGCTCTGTGTGAGGGGGAAGGGCTGTGTACATGTACAGGAAGGCTGTGACCACTTCCCTTCCCCAGATAGTGCAGCCCCCATACAGTTAGAACACGCCCAGGGAACATAGTTAACCCTTAGAGCGCCCCCTGCAGGTTAACCCCTTCACTGCCAATGGCATTTACACAGTAATCAGTGCATTTTTATAGCACTGATCGCTGTATAAATGCCAATGGTCCCAAAAAAGTGCTAACCAAACGCGTTTTCACCAGCGCAAATGCCTACTACTCTTAATTAAAAACCCCAAAAATAAAAAAAAAATAAAAAATGATTATTACCGCCGTTAGACGCTAAAAAACGTCATGACGCTATAAAGTCGCCTGTACAGCCTGGTAAAACTGTGAAAAAACCCTGGTAACCGTAAATATGTCGCTAGTCACGATATTTTTACGTGACTAATGACACATTTACGGTAACCGTCACTTCCCCAATTGGACGTCCCCCGCGAGATTCCCAATTGATACAAGGGACCCGCACAAGATTGACATACCCCCGACGTGATAGACCCCTTCCCTTCACCAGTGTCGGAAGGACATGTACATGTGTCGGGAAGGGGGAGTGTGTCTCGCCTCCAGGCACAAATGTATGTGCCTGGAGGCGAGTGAGCGAGGCCCCCCCGGTAGCGCCCATCGACCGCCGTTAGCTTCGGCGGCGTGGGCGAGGGACCGGGGGGACCTGTGTCACTCGCGCGCCCGCGCGGAGGCCGCCGCGCGCGTGCGAGTGATTTGAGCAAGGGCGTCGGCGGCAGCATACTGCCGCAAAACGCCCTTGCTCGGTGAAACG
>BLSH010448322.1:97938-112625 GCA_018402905.1 Glandirana rugosa | reverse complement strand
GGAGGGTTGAAAGACTCTACCCTTGTTCCCCGTAGATAATCGTTTTCATACATCCGTATCCTGTGTGGGGGGAATTTCCTCTTAACATGTTTTTTTTCTAACCAATTTGGGTATTCCCGAAAAAATGGTGATGATAAGGAAACATGACGGAAAACCTTAAATGTCTACGTCATTAAATCTTTCACCTACTCTCCAAATCGTGAGTTTTTGAGAAAAACTATCTAATTTTCACTTAAAATATATGTTGAAATATCTAGTCTGGTTTTACTCCCTGTTTACTCCTCCTTTCTCCCTGTCTCCCTGTTTTCTTATATTTTATTTGGCGCGGGTGATTTTGCTTGAACAATTTCCTGATCTATTGTTTGTTTGCGAGCAGCCTGAGCCATTACTACTCTTAAACATCTCATATACCTTTTTTAATTCATTTTTATAGTGGGCGCGGTTTATTTTATATTCTTTTGTCCCTCTGTCCCTCTTTCCTCCTCATTTGTCCCTCATTTTGGTCTGATCTATAAAGTTGTATATAAAATTCACTTTTAATCTATCAAAAAGAGTTTTTGAGTGCTAAACCTCTCATCCACTTTCTAAATTACTGCATCTGTAAATTCCAAAAGGCAGTACAAAGGAATAGTAGTGGTAAAAAAGCCCTTATGGGTTTAACCAATCTTTTTTTTGTACAATTCTCCTTTAAGGGGGGTGTGTCCTATGCCTACATACTTTTGCTAATAGATGCCCCTTGTTCCCATCTCAGAAAGTTGGGAGGTGTGAATATACTATGAGGGAAGTGAAGGAACGAGTAAGTACAAGTCCATTTCCCATCCCCTAGACAGAAATGAGCAGTTAACCCCTGCAGTGTGGACACAGCCCCCCTGCAAAATTGGACTTCTACTTTTACTGGGGTTGGGCTTTAAAGAGGAAGTTAACCCTGGTGGGTTTTACTTCCTTTTTAGTTCCCTGCAAAGTAAAATCATAATGTGCTAGTATGCATCGCATACTAGCACATTATGTGCCACTTACCTGCAAACGATGTCCCCGCTGGAGGCCGCATCCATGTCTTCTCCTCTTCCTTCCGGGGCCGTGGACTCTCTCAGGCTGTCCACTCTGTCCTCCCAGCCTGCTCCAGTCCACTTTCTCCAGTTCCCAGGGTGTGTCACTCACCAACACCGGTGGATCCTTTACAGAGTCCTTTTTCCTGTAGCCTCTCTGTTGCTCTCCTGCTCCTTGATCAGAACTCCTCCGTGTGTTATAAGAGGGGTTCTTTCCACTTTCCAAGCCTCCAGGCCCAAGGTCAACCCCCCAGGCTGGGGATTCCCTCAGGGCCTCCGCAACACCTGCTACATCTCCAACTCTTCTACCCGACACTCTCCTCCCTCCCACTGGCAGACCACAGTATTTAAGGAGGCCTGCCCCCTGCCAATCCAGGTTGGGGATTGGTCAGGGCTCCGAGTCCTTAACATGCTTCAGAAAGTCTCACCTCTGTCCATCCCCTTTTTCCAGAATGTTCTGGGGAAAAAAGGGGAGGAGTGACCAAGGGGTGTTCCTTCCTGCAGTCTCCAGCTCTTCCTGGGCCACTCCCCTGCCCAAATCAAAACAACCAGGCCTGTGCATCAGTCAGGCCTGACTAAATTTGCCTCTCCTAGCAAAAATCTATTCTCTTATCGCCTATTCACTGTGGGGGCGCTACACATACATTGTAGAGTGGTATTAAAATTCTTGTCAGTATATAATTATTTTACTTCAGACCCTGACAAGGTACTGACATCTACAACTTAACATGAATATTAATGGCCATCTTCGGATCAATTCATCAACAAAGCAGTTAGGCTCATTTTACACTTGTCCTTGCGACTTGGGACTGCAAAGTCGCATGACACGTCGTACCCCATGATCTCCAATGAGTACTGTTCATATCTGTGCAACTCCAAGTTGCAGCGACTTCAAAGTAGTCCCTGCACTACTTTGGTCCGATTTTGATGCGACTTGAGATCCATAGACCTCAAGATTACACAGACATTGCTTCAAGTCGCTTCAAAGTCACGCGACTTTCAGGTCGTACAAGTGTGAAAGGGGCCTACATTTTACTGGACTTTTTTGACAGATTACAAAAAGGTAGCGCCATGTTAGATGTGCAGGAGGCATTTCGTATAGCTGGAGTAATGAATGAAAATGTGTCACCTCTTCCACATCTTCATCTGGCGTGCAGGGGGTACGGTCTGTTCGATCGGTCTGGTAGGAGATTGAAGAACCATCAGAATCCAGCGAGGCCTCTTCATCATAACCAAAGAATGTTTCCACAACTGGCTGATAAAGAAAATATATAAAAATGATAAGACCATTAGTTCATGCAATTTAAATCTGAACTCCATGCAAGCAGCTAAATACCCAATGGAGATATCTATATATGTGGCCGTTACAATTGTCAAATGATTATTTAATTCTGTTCAGCCAACAGATCCTGGGCCTCTTAGTAGACTACACAGAAATGATGCAACACAGTGCGGTCCAGGACCCTCTTTGGCATGTTATTGGACAATGAAGGAGCAATACTATACTGATGAGATCATCTCCCTGCTCTTCTCCCTGTACACATGCTGAATGTGTGACTGATTGCATTGTGCAAACCAAGAGTACTCTGATTGGTTTAGAGTGCAGAGATTCCCTCTTCCACTTTAACCACTTCAGCCCCGGAAGGATTTCCCCCTTTATGACTAGAGCCCTTTTTTGCGATTTGGCACTGCGTCGCTTTAACTGACAATTGCGCGGTCGTGCGACATTGTACCCTAACAAAATTTGCATCCTTATTTTTCCACAAATAGAGCTTTCTTTTGGTGGTATTTGATCCCCTCAGCCTACGTCATTTCTGATCACCGCTATAAACAAAAGAAGAGCGACAATTTTGCAAAAAAAAACCAATATTTCTTACTATTTGCTATAATACATGTCCAGAATATATATATAAAAAAAGTTTTTTTTCATTAGTTTTGACCGATTTATATTCTTCCTCATATTTTTGGTAAAAAAAATTGCAATCTGCGTTTATTGACTGGTTCGTGCAAAAGTTGCCGCGTTTACGAATGATGAGAATTAATTTATGGGGTTTTAATTTTTTTTTTATATTTTACTAGTAATGGCGGCGATCTGTGATTTTTATCGGGACTGCTATATAGCAGCGGACATGTCGGACCATTTTGACACAGCGATCAGTGCTATGAAAATGCATTGATTACTGTATAAATGTCACTGGCAGGGAAGGGGTTAACCTGCAGGGCGCATTAAGGGGTTAACTGTGTTCCCTCAGTGTGTTCTAACTGTATGGGGGCTGGGCTGGCTGGGGGAGGGGAGTGATCACGGCTCCCATACACAGGAAGCATGTGATCACAGCCCTTCCCCCTCTGTCAGAACGGAGATCCATGTTTGCCCGCGATTGACAGCACTGATATGTGAATGACAAAATGCGGGACTCGCATTTGAGATGCTATTCATTTGAATGACACCTCAAATGCGGTGCGGGTCTGCCGCGATTGTCGGGTGATAAAGCGTGCTGCAATCACAGTAGGATTTGTCAAAAACTGTCTCTTGTGTTTATTACTTTTTGACATTTTTTTTGGTGAATGGGTAGGGGTACTATGTACCCGGTACTCATTCACATGGGAGGGTGGGATTTTGATAAGCCCCTTGCCCGCAGACCCCAACAACCACAGCCTAAGTTGGTCAGTAAGAGGCCCTTGTCCCCATCAACATGGTTCAAAGTGCTTTGGGGTGTCCCCCTGCCCCGCAGCAGGGAAACCCATTGACAGCTAATGACTCATCAGTTGTTAAGGACGCTGCAACCGGCTTCTTAGCCCCGCTTCTTAGCAACTAGCATACACCGCGCCTTCATTGGGCAAAGCTTTGCCCAATCAGGGTGCAGAATGCACTGTGCAGAGCTCAGTGCATTGCAGGGTGTTTGTGAACACACTGCAAATTCAGTTGTTTGGCAAATGGCCGAACCTGCCCATTCGGACCACCGTTCACCCATCCCTAGTATCACAGCGTCCAATCCCTGCCTTACCATCTTCTCTGTGATGCATCATAAATGTGCTAATGTGACGAAAGAGTGCAAGGTTATCTCTCTGTCAATTGCTCTGTCTTTTTGTGTCAGATCTAATTACCATTTAGCTCTCACCTGCAGTGAACTAAACTAAGAGACCCAGAGATTGTGGGATATGTCCTTTCTTCACAGGAATTGTCAGTTCTCAGACTACAGACAGAGGCCATTCATTCCATAATGAAACTACATGATTAACATAGCTCCCAACTGTCCCTAATTTGGATGAGGTGGCAACCCTATTTTGGTCTGATCTATTTTTCGCACCATAAGACACACTTTTTTTCTCCCAAAAAGTGGGGGAAAGTCTCCCTGCGTCTTATGGTGTGAATACCTGAAACCCCCCCCCCCCTCGTTGCCGCCGGGAGCCCGCATTACACTGTGGGCTCCCGGACACCATAGAGTACTGCTCTGATCTCACACAGTGAGAAGACAGAGCAGCCCCAGTGGCCAAATGAAGTACTGCGGCGGCTGGAGCTGCTCTGTCTTCTATCTGAATGGGATCTGGCTGCAGAGTGGAGCTCCACTAGGCGCAGTGTGATGACATCATCACATCGCAGCGGTGGCGGGAGATATGAATCTCCCTCTCAGCTCTGTCAGGCTGCATTTCATGGACACAGGTATGGCTGTATTTCATGGATCTGGTATGTGCTGTATTTCATGGATCTAGTATGTATTGTATTTCATGGACTCTGGTATATGGCTGTATTTCATGGATCTGGTATATGGCTGTATTTCATGGATCTGGTATATGGCTGTATTTCATGGATCTGGTATATGGCTGTATTTCATGGATCTGGTATATGCTGTATTACATGGATCTGGTTCAAGGCTGCACTGGTAAATATTTTAGTACACCATTTGGTTCAGAATATTTTTTTTCTTGTTTTCTTCCTCTAAAACAGGGGCGTCAAACTTGATTTCATCGTGGGCCGTATCAGCATTATGGTCGCCCTGATAGGGCCGGTTGTATATGTAAGACTAGATGTTCAGAGCACCACCCCCGTTACATCAGATGCCAAGAGCCCCCCCCCCACCATCAGAAGTCAAGGGTCCCCCACCCGTCCTTTCATCACAGTGGGGACGGAGCTGGGAAGCAGAAAGTGCAGGGTCTAGAGGAGGACCAGAGGAGAGCTGGAGTCTTCTAAATGCTGAGACCAGGGGAGGTGAAGATGAGGGGCTGCTGCAGCTGCACATAGAGGAGCAGGATCTGAAGGAGTTCTGTCCTCCTCTTAGCGGCCGACTGCTGAGACAGGGGATGGTGGAGATGAGGGGAGTGCTGCATCTGCAGGAAAGGTGTGAGGGCCACATGAAATGACCCGGAGGGCCGGATTTGGCCCCCGGGCCTTGTGTTTGACACCTGTGCTCTAAAACCTAGGTGCGTCTTATGGTGCAAAAAATACGGTAGTTGTATATAAAATGCACTATTTAGCTGTCAAAATGTGTTTCCCAGTGCTGAACCTTTCATCCAATTTCTAAATTGCTGCATTTATAAATGTCAAAAGCCAATATAAAGGAATAATGGTGGTAAAAAAAAAAAAAAAAAAGAAACTTGTGGGTTTAACTAATCGTCTCTCCTTTGAGGGCCGGTTCACACTTACGCGGCGCGACTTCGCGGCCCGTTCACATCTAGGCGAATTGTCAGGCGACTTGAGTCGCCTGACAATTCGCCTCAATGCTGTGCAATGGAACCGTTCTAATAGGAGCGAATCGCTTCGCTCCGCCTTAGAAAAATGGTCCCTGCACTATTTTCAGGGCGATCTCAGGCGGCTTGCATTGACTTCTATGATAGAAGTCTCCTCGCAAGCTGCGTTGAGATCGCCTCAGGCGCCGCATTGCGCCGCATAAGTGTGAACCGGCCCTAAAGGGACATACTTTTGCTAACAGGTGTCCCTCATTTCCAACTCAAAAAGTTGGAAGGTATGGATCATTGCACATCTTATGCAGGTGAAAGACCACAGGGTGCATGCTGGAAGGTTTATAATGCATTAAACATTAAATGGCAAACAGCAATGATATAATAAGATGATGGATGTAATATATAAGTGACATTTGTGCAGAAAGCTAATAAAGCTCTATGGATGAACAAATTGCTATATTTGTGCTTCACTGGATTTGCTAATCAGGAACAGCAGTTACCAAGACAGGAAGATTTGTTTTCTATGGTTAGCCCTGACCATAAAACTCAGAATAAAAATGGAAAATGCTTTTACCTTGGGGAGTTTTGTCATCTTTTTCCGCTGCTTCCGGATTCTTAAAAGCTTTTCTCGGTCCTGCACATATAAATTAATTGCACAGTGAAGAGAAATTTTCCAGTTTGCATCTGGCATAAGAAAGTTAAAACATGAGATACTGAGTAACTTCCAAACAAAATGCATGAAAGAATGGATAGCGGGCTTATATTGAATCTGCCAGTTTAATAACTTTTTGTTTTTTATACAGTGCCTAGTCCCCAGTATAATCAGGCAGACCATGGAGGTGATTGCTTAGGAAAGGGCTGGGAACATCTTGTATGCTGTGTGTGAACTAGGGCAATATCACTTTAAAACTGTCATTGACACAGCATCTGACATGCTGTTTAATAGGACCAAGCACAGGTTTGCCAAAACCAAATTCTTCTCAGAAAGTTACTAAGGAAAACTCCTGTTCTCTATGGAAAGTCAGTAAATCTACGACTGGCACAGGGCCCATTGTCCATCAAATAGGGGAAACTGGAAGCTCTTTATTCTGCATCTTGCTGCTAATACTGTTAAGGAAACATCACAAATGTAGTAAAATTGGCACACCAACTCATTTTTGTTTTAATGTGGGTATTATCAAATCCAATTCTCCACAGCTCCTTGCCCAAAGATCCAGCACACCTTCTCTCCTTGTCTGAATGAAAACAGAAAGACTAGAAAGGGAGATGAGAACACTTGACCTACACATCTTAGACTTGGGGACAGTTTTGGCCAGGACTCAAGACAACAAGGCCAAGGTGGGTGGGGCCTGGTGCTCTACAGTCTTGCTCAGGTGTAAACCAAAAACCTGCAGAGGTAGTGTGCATCTCTAATATCTAGAGATCTAGTAGAGAAAATTCCATCTGGTTCCTAATGAACTGGATGAAACTTGATCAGTAGATGGCTGTGGTGGCACCACTCCCTCCGACATGGCTAGGCGCAAAATTATTGGGCAAACAGATGCAAGCGCTGATTGGGTATTTTGACAGCTGGCAGTGCCACTGATAAGGGGGATCTGTCCCAACTTAAGTTACAGTTGTAACCAGAGTGTAGTCATCAGAGCACATAATCCATTGTTTGGATATAAAAGAGAAGTATAGAAATGTATTTTTTGTTGGGAATCATACTTACCTAGGTGGATGCAGAATCTCTCACCCACCAGCTCTAAGACTGAAAACTGAGCAAAAAACACACCCAATCCCTTGGTTCTCAGAACTCCCCGAGCAGAGAACTGGTGCGCTGGGGCTGTGGAGGGGGCAGGAGCAACCAGCTCAGGCTCTCGGTGGCTCACTGAGAGGCTGAGCAGGGTGCCGGTCCTGGCATGTGGGTGGTTCCTGACCATATGGTCGCGATCTTTCCCGAGCCTGGACCGGGTCTGTGATGCCAGCCCGCTGTCTGCTGAAAATGGGTGACAGGAGTGTAGAACGAACTGCACTCCTGTGATCCACAGGAGAAGTAAAGCAAAACAAGCTTCTGAGGACAGGCTATGAACATTCAACTATTTACATTAACCTAACAAGCAGCGTATGAGCATTACAGCAAGCCCTTACTGACCTCTGTAGCTGCAGATATTTTGGCACAATTTGTCTTCAAAATTCACAGTGCCCTAACCCTAAACTTTTAGACTATGATTGGCTTAATAAATTATTTGAAATACTGTACCTCAAGGTATGTCAGTAAGTGCTGTGTGAGTGAGGTGTGTCATCATCAGGGGTGCAGAGAAATCACAAAAAATTAAGCGGCTCCTCTGGAGATAGCACTACAACTGAAATAGATTTTTTAATCCCAAATCTATATAATTTATAAATAGGTTAAAAAGAAAGGGTCCCCATGCTGAACCTTGGGGTACACCATTAATAACCTTAGACCATTCAGAGTATAAATCATTAATTATTACTCTCTGAATTTGGACTTTTAGTCAGTTCTCTATCCATTTACAAACTGAATTTTCTAAACCTGTAGACCTTAATGTACACATTAGCCGTGTATGGGGAACTGTGTCAAACGCTTTTGTAAAATCCAAGTAAACGATATCCATAACCACTTTCTTGTTTTTGCTTACTTCCTCGTAGAAAGAAGATTTGTTTGACAACTTTTGTCTTTCGTGAATCCATGCAGACTATTGCTTAAAATAATGGTTTTCCAGCAAAAAATCCACCATGTGGTCTTTTATTAAACTTTTGAGTGTCTTCCTGACTACAGAAGTCAAACTATGTGCCTGTGTTTACTTGGTAAAAACCTTGATCCTTTTTAATTATAAGAAACACATTGGCCCTACGCCAGTCCAGTGGTTAGAAACGGTGGCTTTAACACAGCTCAACTCTTTGAGAACACAGCTCAACTCTTTGAGATCACATAGGTGTAAACTAGGGTTGCCACATCATCCCTTTAATCCAGGACACATATTAATTACACAGGTTCTGTGGCTGATTAAGGTGGTAATTAAACTCACTTGGTGCCTCATCTGCATTAAATTAGCCTCAGAACCTGTGTAATTCATATGTGTCCTGGATTAAAGGGATGATGTGGCAACCCTAGTGTAAACCATCTGACCCAAGTGCTTTATTCACCTTTACTGTATTCTTTCCAAATGCTTTTGGGCCATATCAATTTTGAGCAATTGTGAATCATTCGGGGCATGTCTATCTGTTAACAGCTCAGTTCCCACTGTTCACCAGTCCTAGAGATCCTGTTCTGCTTAATTTAGGGATTAGAAGACTGTCAATTACAACTGTGAGCTGGAGAGGTTGAGCTGAGCTGCTGAGAGACTGATTTAGCCACTTCCCAACCAAGGACGTCATATGGCGTTATGGACTTTGAGTGGGGATATCTGAATGATGCCTGCAGCTGCAGGCATCATTCAGATATCTTCTTTTTCTGCTGGCAATTCCCTGCACTGTAAAAATAATCATAGCAGCTGTTCAACTGCTTAATTATTTTTACAACAAGCGGTGGGAGGGGACATCCCCCCTCCTGTCGCCCCCGGTGCCTCTACCACCTCATCCGTGCGATCGGCGAACCGGAGAATGAATCAGCCAGCAGCAGCCGTTTACCATAGAGCTAACCAGATGGTTATCTCTATGACCTTTGGAGGCCGGGCGCGACCTTATAACATCACGTCCGGCCTCGGCAGATGTAAACACTGCCATTTCTTCATCTGGGAAGCCGAGATCTTTTTTTTTTTTTATCTCAGGCTTTCCAGCCTAGAGGCGAGATGTGGGGTCTTATAGACCCCAGACCTCGCTGTAAAGAGGACCTGTCATGCCCTATTCCTATAAAAGGGATGTTTACATTCCTTATAATAGGAGTAAAAGTGATCAAAGAAAATGTAAAGGGGGAGTGCCAAAATATAAAAATAAAAGTAAAATAAACAATAAAAAAAAATTCAAAGTGCCCCCGTCCCCGCGTGCTCGCTCGCAGAAGCAAACGCATACGTAAGTCATATGTAAACATCGTTCAAACCACACATGTGAGGCATCGCCACAAACGGTAGAGCGAGAGCAATAATTCTAACAGTAGATCTCCTCTGTAACGGTAAACATGTAACCTATAAAATTTTTTAAAGCGCCGCCTATGGAGATTTTTAAGTACCGAAATTTGGCGCCATTCCACGAGTGTGCGCAATTTTAAAGCGTGACGTGTTAGGTATCTATTTAAATGGCATAACAACATCTTTCTTATTATGCAAAAAAAAAATTGGGCTAACTTTAGTGTTTTGTATTTTTTAATTCATGAAACAGTTTTTTTCCAATAAAAACACACTTCAAAAATTGCTGTGCAAATACCGTGTGACACAAAACGTTGCAACAACTGCCATTTTATTCCCTAGAGTCCCTGCTAAAAAAAAAAATGTTTGGGGGTTTTGAGTAATTTTCAAGCAAAAAATTATGATTTTTACATGTAGAAGTGTCAGAATAGGCTTGGGAGGCAAGTGGTTAAAGTGGTGGGAAAAAAAATGGATCCTGTTCCTATAAAGCATGAATAACAGCACAGCACTTGTGCTGTATAATTTGGCCCTTTCTATCATCTAAAATACCTGGCTGATTCTGCCTGGTGCTGCCCACCCCTCTGTAAACTGACCACGTTTATCATGGCTGCTGAGCCCTGACACCGTAGTTAGTTTACGTCATTCTGCTGTCCCTCCTCTCTCCCCCTCCCTGCCTATCAGCTAGTCTTTGCTGATCTGCTCCCTGCCCTTCCCCTCCCATTGCTATAATATCTGTGTTTACTTAAAACTTCAGCCCCGGAAGGATTTCACACTTTAGGACCAGAGCACTTTTTGCGATTCGGCACTGCGTTGCCTTAACTGACAATTGTGCGGTCGTGTGATGTTGTACCCAAACAAAATTTGCGTCCTTTTTTCCCCACAAATAGAGCTTTCTTTTGGTGGTATTTGATCACCTCTGCGTCATTTATGATCGCCGCTATAAATAAAAAAAAGCGACAATTTTGCAAAAAAAAAAAAAAAGTTTTACTTACTTTTTGTTAAAATACAAATCCCCAAAAAATATATAAAAAAAACATTTTTTTTCATCGGTTTTGGACGATTTATATTCTACCTCATATTTTTGGTTAAAAAAAGCAGCGGACATGTCGGACCATTTTGACACTTTTTTGGGACCATTGGCATTTATACAGCGATCAGTGCTATAAAAATGCACTGATTACTGTGTAAATGCCATTGGCAGTGAAGGGGTTAACCTGGTGGGGTGCTCTAAGGGTTAACTGTGTTTTTCTGGGCGTGTTCTAACTGTGTCAGTGTTTGACTGGCAGGGGAAGGGGCGTGATCACAGCTTCCATGTAGAGGAAGGCTGTGATCACAGCTCTTCCCCCTCTCACAGAACGGAGATCCGTGTTTACTTACACGGACCTCCGTTCTTTCACTGCGGGGGGGGGGCATCGCGGGTAGCCAGCGGAGATCGAGTCCGCCGCACCCGCTCCCTGCCCCCCCCCGGACACAGTGAGTGCGCGGGCGCACCTCCGGCGGCGCGCGCGCGCTCACAGTGCATGATATCGCAGCCGCCGTTGTATGACGGCGGTTTGCGATATCGAGCCACCTTGTCGCCGTCAACCTGCGGTTGACGGTCGGCAAGTGGTTAATGGAACAAAGGGGATTCCATTAAGTAAACAAAGCAGCTTTACAACCACTTTAACCACCTGCCGACCAGCCGCCGTCTTTATTCTGTGACAGGTTGGCACGGTTGTGCGAATCGCCATAGGTGTATGTCGGGCACGTACATGGCGTGCCCATTCGCTAGCAAGGGAGCCATCCAGCAGGTCCCGTGGACTCGATGTCCGCTGGCCACCCTTGATGGCTCCAGAGAGAGGCAGAACGGGGATCTGCCAGTGTAAACAAAGCAGGGGATTAGAAGGAGATCGTCTGTTCCTAGTGATTAGGGAACAATGATCTCTCTCCTCCTCCAGTCAGCCCATCCCCCATACAGTTAGAAAAACCTCCCAGAGAACACATTTAACCCCTTGATTGTCCCCTAGGGTTAACCCCTTCCCTGCCAGTGTCATTTACACAGTAATCAGTGCATTTTTATAGCACTGATCGCTGTATAAATGTCACTGGTTCCAAAAAAGTGTCAAAAGTGTCCGATCTGTCTGCCACAAAAATCGCAGATCACCACCATTACTAGTGAAAAAAAAAATTTCCATAAATCTGTCCCCTATTTTGTAGACACGATCACTTTTACACAAACTAATCAATATACACTAATTGGGATTTTTTTTTAATCAAAAATATGTAGAATACATATTGGCCTAAACTGAGGAAGAAATTTGTTTTTTTACATTTTTTTTTTTGTTTTATAAATATGTATTATAGCAAATATCGGGGAACTGGAGAAAGTGCAGAGAAGGGCAACCAAACTAATAAAGAGGCATGGAGGAGCTCAGCTATGAGGAAAGATTGGAGGAACTGAATTTATTCTCTCTTGAGAAGAGGAGATTAAGGGGGATATGATCAACATGTACAAATATATAAGTGGTCCATATAGTGAACTTGGTGTTATTTACTTTAAGGTCATCACAGAGGACAAGGGGGCACTCTTTACGTCTAGAGGAAAAAAGATTTCACCTCCAAATACGGAAAGGTTTCTTCACAGTTAGAGCTGTGAAAATGTGGAATAGACTCCGTCCAGAGGTGGCCAGCACGGTTGATTGCCTTAAAAAAGGCCTGGATTCTTTCCTTAACCACTTCCTTACTGGGCACTTAAACCCCCCTCCTGCCCGAACCAATTTTCAGTTTTCAGCGCTGTCGCTCTTTGAATGACAATTGCGCGGTCGTGCGGCGTTGTACCCAAACAAAATTTGCGTCCTTTTTTTCCCACAAATAGAGCTTTCTTTTGGTGGTATTTGATCCCCTCTGCGTCATTTCTGATCGCCGCTATAAACAAAAAAAGAGCGACAATTTTGAAAAAAAAACAATATTTTTTACTTTTTGCTATAATAAATATCCAAAAATAAAAAATAAAAAAACTAATTTATTCATCAGTTTTGACCGATTTATATTCTTCTACATATTTTTGGTAAAAAAAATCGCAATCGGCGTTTATTGATTGGGTTGCGCAAAAGTTATAGCGCCTACAAACTATGGACATTGATTTATGGCGTTTTTATTTATTTATTTTTTTTTACTGGTAATGGCGGCGATCTGCGATTTTTATCGGGACTGCGATATCGGGGCGGACATGTCGGACGTTTTTGACACATTTTTGGGACCAATGACATTTATACAGCGATCAGAAATTTAAATGTCCACTGATTACTGTATAAATGTCATTGGCAGTGAAGGGGTTAACCAGCAGGGGGCAGTGAAGGGGTTAACAATGTTCCCTGGGTGTGTTCTAACTGTGGGGGGGCAGGGCTGCTCGGGACATGACAGATCTAACTGATCCCAGTGACAGGGATCAGTAGATCTGTCTTGTCCCATTCACAGAACGGGGAACCGCCGTGTTTACTTCGGCGGTTCCCCGTTCCTCCTCTCTGAAAGGAGATCGCGGGTCTCCGGCGGACATCGGGTCCGCCCGACCCGCGGGCACGCTCCCGCGGGCGCGCGCCCAGCACGAGCCAAATGGGAGGACGTCTATTGACGTCCTCCCGGCATTTTAGAGCCGCGCTGTAGCCGTCATTCGGCTATAGCGCGGGCGGGAGAAGGTTAATGTAAATAATATAACTGGGTACTAACATTTATAGGTAAAGTTGATCCAGGGTGAATGCGATTGCCTCTCGGGGGATCAGGAAGGAATTTTTTCCCCCGTTATAGCAAATTGGATCCATGCTTTGCTGGAGTTTTTTGCCTTCCTCTGTATCACCTGTGGGTGAAGGATTGTATATGGGATTGTAGGGTTATATATAATTTTTTTTTTTTTTGAACTAGATGGACTTGTGTCTTTTTTCAACCTGACTAACTATGTAAAAAGTAAAAAATATTTTTTACTTTTTTTTTTTCAAAATTGTCGTTCTTTATTTGTTTATAGCGCAAAAAGTAAAAACCGCAGAGGTAATCAAATACCACCAAAAGAAAGCTCTATATGTGGGAAAAAAGGATATAAATTTAGTTTGCATACAGTGTCGCACGACTGCGCAATTGTCAGTTAAAGCGACGCAGTGCCGCATCACAAAAAATGGGCTGGTCAGGAAGTGGGTAAATCCTTCCGGGGCTGAAATAGTTAAAGCTGAATGCCAGTCAGCCATTAAACATATGGCTCCCCCTCCAGGTAGTAAGGGTAAAATGCTTGTTTAGTCTGGTTGGGGGGGGGGGGGGTGAGAAGAAGAGGACTACTTACCTTGTCCCTCCCTTCCCTCATAGCTTGCATTCTCCCCCACCCCTGAGATATGGGCATGCCCTCATAATGTGCAGCGCAGCACTGCTGGTACTGCATTGTACGTGATAATGGTGTCTAGGGTGCACCTATATGACTGGTGAAGAGGAGTGGCATTGTGGAACCTGTCATTCAATACGGAGAAAGCCTGTGTGGTAGCATGAAATAAAATTATTTCTGCCTATTCTTTTCCTCCTAGACTAAATAAGCGTTTAACCCTTACTACCCCTTACTTATTACTACTGCTACTTGTAAAGTTATTATTTTTTCCTTAATAACAAACATGTTACACTTACTTGCTCCTCCCCTTCTGGGGTCTCCCACCGGCGCTCTAGGATACTTCTTTCCCAGGTGCCACCATAGGAGGCTGCTTCCTATAGTGTCACATGTTCAGGCTCGATCCCAAGCCATGCTCTGGGTGTCCATTGACCCACACAGTACAGCTTGGCCCTGCCCCCCCCCCCACTTCCTTGTCACTGGATTTGATTGATAGCAGCGGGAGCCAATGGCTCCTGCTGCTATCACTGAGCTGTTCCTTCACCCCCCCCCCCG
>BLSH010448322.1:39171-58327 GCA_018402905.1 Glandirana rugosa | reverse complement strand
TTTCCACCAAATTGGAATTTTTCGCATCTCCCAAGAAATGCTATTCTCGAGAGGTTCCTTGGATCAGATGACCACTCACTCTGGGTAGCAAACAGGTCTGTATCCTGGCAATGACTTTCTCCCTCTGCACTCAGATATTTACATAGTTACATAGTAAACAAGGTTGAAAAAAGGCACAAGTCCATCAAGTGCAACCTATGTGTGTGTTTTTAATGTCAGTATTAAGTTGTATACCCCTCAATGTTGTGGTCCCTTAGGTGTGCATCTAATAGTTTTTAGAAGTTATCTAGACTCCCAGCAGAGACTACTGCTTGTGGAAGAGAATTCCACATCCTCACTGCTCTTATCGTAAAGAACCCTCTACGCTTTTTAAGGTTAAACCACCTTTCTTCTATTTTTAGTGAATGGCCGTGTGTCTTTGTGTGCTCCCTTGCACGGAATAGTTTTGTGCCTACTGTGGGGTCACCAGTACAGTATTTGTACATTGAGATCACACTCTGTACTCTCTGATTGTCACATGCACGGCAGTGGGCTTTGGCTGGCACAGTCTCTTTATCGCCCTTGTTTGGATTGCATACCACAGCATGGTCCTCTGGATAGCTCTCCCCTCGATACTCTGACTGTTCCTCTAGGACTTTGCCCAGGCAACCCAGAGTGAGCAGGCAACTGATCAAAGTGACCTCTGCTGCTGTGTTGCTGGGTCTGGTGAGAGGGCCTTGCAGCCACTGTTTGCTACTACAACTAGAGGCTGAGTCTTTGGAAACTACCTAATCAGTTACCCTATAACTCTAGTACTGCCTGCAGGCCTTGTTGTCTGCCTTAAAGTTCACCAAAGGTTACCCGGCTCCATCATTTAACCGGCTGAAGGATGAGAACCAAAGACTGCCCCTAACAGTTTGCACCAAGAGACATTTTTTCACTTTGCTTAGTTAAAGAGGTACCTTTTAGGATACACTGCACCCTGCCCCAGCCAATCCGTTAGAGTGCACTCTAAATCAGTTTAGTATTCATTTATACTGCATTTAACTTTTATTTGCACTGTTTAGAGCTGGTTTGCTAATTCATGCAGTGATTTCAGTTAGTGGTAGAGAACCTGACCTTAGTCACTTTGGTATAGTTATTAATATGTATAGCAGAATGTGTTCAGATTTACCTGCTGGTGATCATTTATGTTCTACTGATGTTTGTTCTAAACTTGCATCAATAGATGAAGTGCATTTATTACTAAATGGGTGTGTGTCTATTTTTCTAGTATCAACCCACAGCCAGGCAATGGATAGTATACATTGGTGTCTTTATACGTGCTTGCAGTGACTTAATCTCAACCAGGTGTATCAGAGGGGCTGAGGTTGTTCTTGGAGCGAGGCTCCTTCCAGGGTGGTACTACACTTGGGGGCTTGTCCGGGATAATGGTTTGGAATTCATCCCTCGTCCATTTGCTTATATTGTGCTGCATCCCTTTAAGAGCTACAAGTCCCAGTGTCCTTTGTGGCTCTTACATCCTTAATGGCTGCTCCACCCCTGCCCCTGATTGGACCCAATCCTGCTGCCAATAGAGAGGGAAGGGGGAACAGGAGTGAGAGGGATTTTACAAAGCTCAGTGAGAAAGGTGACACAGGCTACCTCTTTCTCTGTAAAACACAGCCACTCTCATTCCCAGTGTGGTAGCTGTAAGGGGGGGATACAAGGAGGTCCAGCCCACCATGTCCTGGGCAGCAGCAGTGAGGAGAGGAGCCGGTACCAGCTACTTCAGCCTGGCGCTCCTCTCACAAAACTCCACACTGACGGGGGGGGGCAAGCGGAAAATTACATAAGCCAGGGGGCAGCACCCGCTACACATGCAAAATTGAAGAACCAATTTCTAGGGTGATCTATAAATCACTCACTGTCAAATTATTCCAGTGGCTGTTTTTATTTGTTCATTTCAACAAATACTTTTTGAAGATCTGCAACAGGTTTAGAATCGATTAAGTTTTTCTTTCTGCTTCTCTGTTGAGCAAGACTAAGTTTTCTTAAAGAGACTGTAAAAACCCTCCACCAAAATTATATTAAAAGATTCTTTTATTTTCCTACATTTACAGAAACTGCTGACAACTATGAACCAATTTATCTTAACTGAACATCTCACTGATGCATAAAAACTTTTCTTTATTCTGTCACCAGAGATGCAGTTGTTTACATGTTTGGTGGCGCCATCCTGTCTATTGTACAACATAGAGAAGGTAAAGCCAGGTTGTTAATCATGTGAAAGAGACGTCTTTTCTTCCGGTGTTAAAGGAATTGGTCAGCAGCTGTTTTGGATCTCAGAAACTTCTCAGGTTCTGATGATGTGGATAACTGTAGGTTTAAGGGTGTGCCATTTAAAGTGGAATTAAAGGCAAAAAAACTTACAAACAGTTTGCAATCCTTAGCAGAATGTACACTGAGCTGTGCATATGCAGGTCACTTTATATTTCCAGCATGGTGCCAGCGTTCCAGGAGCCATGTCATACGGCACCATCCACTCAAGATGACCAAGGACCAGTGGCTGGAAGAAGCCAGAGAGAAGATGCAACCACTGCCGAGGGATCTTAGGGGCATCAGATCATTGGAACAGATGTAGGTATTCCTCCCATTAGTTCCGCTTTAGGCAGTCCCTAAACCATAGTTCCTCAATACCCATTGTTGACCTTGGTTAAAGAATTACATTTTGGAAGAAACGGAGCACCAAAGGGAAAAATCGATAAGGTGGTTAGATGCAAATTATTGTCTTTATTAAAAGCTAATAGCCAACAAATTTCAGGAGTAGCAGACAGGTCAACGCATGTTTATATCTTTATCAAAAGAGATGGTGAGTCGGCAATCCTTTGGATTGCTGTTTTACTAGCTTGTAATTTACACCCAACAACCTTATCGATTCTGCTATACTTCAATTCATTCCTTCATTCATCTTTAATTTCTGCATATGTCAGCAGCCAGTAGGAATGGTTAGTAATATAATGTAAATAAGGGATTAACTACTAACTTTGTGAAAAACTCACAATTTGTCTTTAAGTAACCGAGCTGTTAATCCTGCTTAGGCTGCATATTTTTGCAAAAGTAGTAGTGTTTTTGAAAGAGCTGATAAAGAAGATTAGAAAGGTAAAATCATGTTGTCGGTCTTTGGGAATGGAAGGCTTTTTTTTTTTTACTGACATAATTGACAGACCCTACCTGAATAATATCAGCATTTTTAGGGTCTTGAATGCTGTAATTGGTTTATCACGCTGACAATGTTTATTTTTAACAAAGAATATAGATTATTTTTTCACCTATACACTCAAAGTTGCGAAGCAATTTTCACTGCATTGTCCAAGCCTATGACCACTAACACTTCCATATGTAAGCAGGTACACATGATGATTTTCATAAGAATTATGAAATACAAAACCCTATAAAAATTCAATGATTGTCAGCTTGGTGTCAATAGAAACCATAAAACGTTCTTTTGATTGGTGGCTACTTGTCACCAAACTTTCTTCATCAGTCATATGCCGTATTAAATAAAAGACTAACTTGTAGAAACACACCGTCTCCATGGAAACCAGCATTGATTAAATTAAACCGTTTACACATCATTCACTGGGTGTTGATGTTGCCGCAGTAACAGATGGAAAGGTTTTATTGAGCGCCTTAAGCTTTAAAGGAATTCAAAGAATACAGCAAGAGGATCTGTTAACTACACAGAGAGACAAAATAGATAAATGAGAAATGCATATGTGATATAACACAAATATCACATAAATATGTAAATAATCAATTAAACTTTTTTTTTTATTATTTATTTATTTATTTTTAATTATATTTTTTGCATAACTGCGTTGGTCCAGCTTGGCTTCATGTAAGCATGGATATCTGTAAGTCACTGTTGGGCAGCTGGGGATGCTGTAAATCACTGAAGTAATGCATGCTGCATACAGCATAGTTGCCAACAGTCCCAAATTGCCCGCGACATTCATGGAAATAAGACCGATGTCCCGGTCTGAGCCTGTCCCGGGCAGAATCCCGAAAATTAGGTTCTATCATGGACAGCGGGACACAGTTATCACAGCCAGTAGCGTAGCTGCAGGGGCCCTGTGTGGCCCCCCCTGTCACACTGACTCACGCACACCATACGGCTCCTTTCAGTTTACAGTTTGGTCCCAGCTCAGCTTGGGTGTCTGCTGTGCCTCATGTAGCCGCAGGACAACCCCATTCTGCATAACTTATCTCAGGGTTATTAAAGATAAGGGCGGCATGGCGGTGAACAGGGAGAGACACCCAAGGCAGGCCTCCATGCCTCCTGCCAGAAGAGCCCCATTGGTGGTGAGTCCTCCTATAGAAAGCTGTCTGCTGACTGTCCTGTGCCGACCCTGATTTCTCAGTGTCACTGCCATGTACATAGCAACTAATGTGTACCTGTCCTCCTACCGTCCTGTCCCAGTGTCTTCCCTTCCAGCAGCCTCTGCTCTGACCCCCAATACACATGTTCTATACAGGAAAGAAAAAGAAAGCGCACCAACTTTGCAATATTTTAATAGAATAAAAAGTATAAAAACATACTCACAAATGAGTCATAAAAACAGGCATGATAGTAGAAGTTGACCATAGAGTTCTTTCCAGCAACAGCTACTGGTCAGCCATAGACATGGGATGTAGAGTCCAAAAGCCACTGACGCGTTTCGAGGGTGTCCCCTGTTCTTCAGAGCTACATTTGGAAAGCAGATGGCTGGTCTTTATAGAAAAACTGAAGTTCAATGACTGTCCCATGTGATCAAAGACCCGGCCTCCTCTGGGAGGGCTCATCAAAAAAAAAAAAACATGGACATCATGTATCATCACAAAGGTAATGCGCAAGGATGGTGCGCCTTTTTTTCTTTTCTGTATAGAACTATCTTTGGGTTCCCCGACCCATTGAGAGTGGCGGAACAGCTGATGGGATGGCTTGATTGGTAGATACCCATGTTCTCAATCAATCGCATGGCAATCTCTTGAGCGCAGGAGCATTTGTCTTTTTCTTGTAACCCCAATGCCCAGAACAGCCCAGCTCTGATCATAACCCCCCCTTCACCAACCCTATTTGCCTCCCCTCTTCTCCATCCCCCAACTCTGCTCACTCCCCTCTTCTCCACCCCCCCAACTCTGCTCACCCCCTCTTCCCCATCCCCCCAACTCTGCTCACCCCCTCTTCTCCATCCCCCCCAACTCTGCTCACTCTCCCTCTTCTCCATTCCCCTAACTCTGCATATCCCCCTCTTCTCCACCCCCCCATATCTGCTCACACCCTCTTCTCCACCCCCCCATATCTGCTCACCCCCTCTACTCCATCCCCCCAACTCTGTTTACCACCCCTCTTCTCCACCCCCCACAACTCTGTTCACCCCTCCCCCTCTTCTCCATCCCTCACAGCCCTTCTCACCCCTCCCCCTCCTCTCCATCTCCACCAACTCTGTTTACCCCCCTTTTCCACCATCCCCCAAGCTCAGTTAACCCTTCCTTTACCATCTCCCCTACACCCAGTTTTCACCATGGCGCGCCTCACACTCTGCATTTTTTCACTCCTGCTAGACCATGCCTACAAATGAATGCCCTGCTCCTAATTAAAATAATACTCCGCCTACAGAAAAAAAAGTGTCCCTAAAAATGTTTTGAGAATGTTGGTAACTATGCATACAGCCATTATCTTTCAGTTTCTGTGGCTTCCACCTCTGGACACTGACTTCAGGGGGTCACTTACTTGGCACCTGCGCCATTTAAACAGTAGAATGCCTTGTGTTGGTCCAGGTGCCAAGTGAGTGACTCCCTTTGGTTATTGTGCAGAAGAAATACTGTTCACAGATTACTGGAAAGATCACAACTCTCTCTATATGTAGGGCAGTCTACTATAGTGATTCACAACATCTCCAGTAGCCCTCTGGATATCAGATATGCCAAGCTGGCCCAATGAAAGCATTCAAAAGACATAATTCTTGGAGGTCAGCTTTAAGGTGTCATTGGAAAAATGTCCTCCTTAACATCAGCATCAACACGGCTGATATATTACTTGAAGCTGATTGCACTGCTTCCACTTATGACTGATAGCTTAATTTGTCATCTCAGCACTGTCACTTCTGGAGATTATAAATACAACGTAAAACACAGGTTGTTCTCAAGGGAATGCATCTGATGTTCAGCTACAGTGCCATTGTCATCAGAAATGTCTGCATCATATGTAACATCTGCCCACAGTTTAGAGTGCCAGGAGGTCTACAGAAGGAAAAAATTAATGTAAAGAGGGAAAGGCTCTAAGCTCCAGGCAGATGTAAAATGCACAAATTCTACAGTTTATTCATTATAACACCCCTAAGGGAACGTTCACACTAGAATGCAGTGGGGAAAGCTGCGTTCCTGTGCGGCTCTCCACACCGCATTTTAATTGCACTGCCCTTGTGATCTGCTGCGGGGGTCAGTACAAAGTTAACAACACCCTAAACACTGGTCGCAAATGCAGTGCCTTTGTCTCCATTGGATCACATGGTACAAAAGTATCATGCAATAAGGTTGCCGTGTGTTTCAAAAAATAGTGCATGCACTACTTTTGGAGCAGTGCGGTGCGGTGCAATTTCAGCCCATTCAAAATGAATAGGGCTAAAATCGCACTATTGGGCCCTAAATGTATTTTTTTTTAATGCAAGCAGTGTAGGTATCCGAATTTGACCTGGTAATAGTTTCTTGCAGTTCTTATATAGCAGAGCATAGACTGGGGGAGGGTGAAGAAGCACAAGTGGCCGATCAGTTGTACTGCAGTTTACAGAACATGGTGATAGGAGGAAAGAGCAAAGTGATCAAGTGATGAGCACCTCATGATCCCACCATTGCCACCAGAATATGTTGACTGCATTCTTAGCCTAACCCTTCCCATAGATTTTCCAGCTCCAGTGACAACAATTCAAGCAAACTGAGCATGAATATCATTGGGGTCAGTTCGCTCCATAGTTGAAAGAGAAGTTTGGGATTATTTTTTTTTAAGATTCATACTTACCTAGGTGGATGCAGCATCAGTGTGATCAGTGTGATGCTGCATTTGTCCCCTGCCAGCTCTAAGAGTGAGAGCTGAGTGATTAAACACCATTGATCGCTCAGTTCTCAGTGCTCCATGAGCAGAGAGCTGGTGATCAGCAGTGACCCCCCCCCCCGTGATCACTGGAGTACTGGGCTGTGGAGTGGGCAGGGATCGACTGGCTCAGGCTTTCATTGGCTCTGTGATGTCAGTCGACAGAGGGCTTCAGCTGCACTTCTCCTTTAACCCTTTATACACACAAACAATAGTCACCACCACATGTTGTAACTGAAACACGCACATTTTGCTGCAGCTATAATGAAGCTTAAGAGAGTGTCTTTGAAACTCACCACCATGTGTAGATGTGAATGTATATAGTTTAAAATGTGGTAGTTTTCTTCAAAAAGATAAGGATTCTTTAATATCTAATTAGAGCATTTAGAGGTTTGGCTTAAGAATTTTAAAATAGCATTTTAATGAAAACAATAGAACTATGGTGCAAGATAATAGTTACAGAAAATATATGACAAAATAGACAACAGCCACAGTAAAATTAACCAGATTAAAAGTGAAAAGTACATGAAAGTTCTATGACTAAGCGCTAAGGAAGCCTGAAACGCGTAAGCTGGTGATGCTGTTCCCCTCTATCTCTTTTTGGACATATTTTATGGACTTGCTGAAATAAAGGTGATTTTACTGGACGTGCGGCCAACCAGAATTCTTCTTTTTTGCTTATTGGAATCTATGTTGGACAGGGCAGCACATGGTCTGTGTATTAGTGGAGGTGAAAATGGGAGTCTGACCTTACACACCTCTGTACTTGCAAAGTTTTCCTGGTGTTTGTTCTTAACTCTATACCTGTTCTGGCCCCAAAGATATAGTATTAGTGCCTTAGCAACAGTGTAATAGCCAGGGAAGCATATAGCAATAGCCCTCTGCTTTAAATTCACAAAATACAGATCAGTGGGAGGAAGCTATTCTATCCCTATTTGTTTTTTAAATGTATCTCAAAAAGTATCTCAGCTCTACATTATACTCAGTGTACACTACACCCCGGAAAAGCTTCATAGGATGGGCAGATTAGCAGACCCCTTGTGTGGTCGGTGCAGACTGGCTCCTGGGGATCTTATCCATCTCCTCTGGCATTGCCCCAAGCTCCATCATTACTGGAGTGGGGTTCTTTTGACACCCAATCGGGTGTTTCAGATGACTGTACATTTAGATCTGATCTGCTGTGTCCTGGGCGTCCTTGAGGAGGTGATTCTGGAGAAAATGGTTAGAATTGCTTTTTCCCAGGCCCTATTCCAGGCCAGAAAGGTTATTCTAATGGGATGGAAATCATCCTCACTACCCACGGTTAGCTCATGGATAACTTATATGAGAAATACTCTTGTTATGGAGTATTACATTTATCAACATAGAGGGAGCTCAGGCAAGTTTGAGAGGCATTGGACCCCTTGGCTCGATATGCCCGGATTATGTCCTAGGGAAGAAGTAATGTTAAGAATTCTACAATGCCTTACAGGTTGATTTTATTCAGTGTATCTTGTGCCAGGTGGGTTGTATGGTTGAGAAGGGACACGGATATTGCGGCACCTTGAAACACGAATATGTTGTGATGTATTGCAATGCTAGATGTGGTATGTATATCTGCACATCCATAATTGAAATGTATGTACAGTGGAAGTTATTTTGTATTCAATAAAGCTATTTTTGATATAAAAAAAAAAAATAACAAAATGCACTTATTCCATCAAAAGGTCCAGAGGTAGAATCCTTGATGGGTTTCAATTATGTACCAAAGCTAATCCCAGTGAGCAACAAAATTGTTACCTAACTAGGACATGAGAAAATATACCGCTCTTTCATCTTAGTTCAACAATGCCATCTGTAGCAATCTGTTAACTGACTGCATGCAAGGTCTGGAATTCTGCTTGTGCATGGCTCATTATAGACCTGTGGTGTGCACAGAGTTTTAGAACATGTGAAGACACAGATAGATGGATACGGTTCTATGGCTGCCTAGAGCAGGATAAACCAAACTAAAACTGGTCAACAAAAAAAAGGAAAAAACTAGATAACCAAAATCAAATCTTGTCTGTGGGTTAAATGATTCAGCTTAAGTTGGAAGGTCTTAGAACATCAAGTTTGTAAAATGTTGCTTCCCTATGACGCACCAAATTTTATCTTGCTCTTCCTGTATCCTCGCATATGCCTTCAACCCCTCCCCCCAACCCAACTTCAATGGTAAACTTCCCATTACAGTGACAGATGTTAGCAAATAACTAAATAAGATTAAAAAGGGAACTTCCACATTGTTTTCTGTAGAAGGGTCTACAGTATTTGACATATCTGGTGCTGCAAACAACAATCCAGCAATTTAAAGCTGGAAAATTCAAATTTTTGTGCAAATGCCAGGAAAAAATCAGGTGTTTGTAGACAATCACATAATCAAGGTTCTTTATTTTCTTTCTTTTTTTCACTTGATGTAGCAATATGCCCTCTAAGATCACTGAAATATTTCTCACCCTCCGGCCTTGGTTGGTCTTCTTCAGAATTTTCTTATGTTCTGAAATCTGAAAGATAATAGAAACACAGGCTGAATAACAGATCCACAAAGCTCATGTTTGTCTCTAAATTTGATATTCCGCATCTTTAGTGATTACTTAACTCGGTGCATGCTGCTGGTCTCATTCTGATCCACGCCATCCATTCCTCTTCTGGGTTTACGAAAATAAAGTATTTAAAGACATGACAGACAGAAAAAGAGAAAATTCCAAGGATTCGAACAGTCATGTAGTCCGCAAAAGAGTGCATGGAACGGTCATGGATGAGAATGGATGAATGGTAATGCAGTACACAGATGTAGTCACCATACAAGGTCTATGAATCCAAAGCCTGGTCATGTTACTGTTACATAGCTAATGACATAGGGATGAGGGTTGACCAAAGATGGCCCTAGTCAGTACTGGCTTATCACCATTAACGTTTTACACGCACTTTAAATAGAAGAGGAATCATGGATTAACCAATAGTGGCAAGGAAGATTAGCTATTACATTGACCATGCCTTACGGCTTAAAGTGTATGTTAACCCTAACAATGAACTTATGTTAATGGCTCCCTTTTGATCTGTTCAGTATGTGTTTTGTTTATACCTGTTCAAAAATACTTGTTGATCCTGACAGATCTCTGACTGTTGTGCTGCACTTTTATCAGTTAGAATTATTCTTAGGTCTCGCTGTGGAATGCAGATCACCCCCTCTATATTATGGAGAACAAAAGAGGGGGGTGGGGCGTTCTGTAGTCCTGTTCTTGGGTGACAATGCTGATACTCCATATATATAAATAATACTGTTAACGAGTGTTGCTACCCAAGGGCAGGAAGGGTGTTATTTGAAAGATCACCAGTTGAAAAATAAGGGAAAAAAAGCTTGAATGTCTGTTGAGATAAAGTATAAGCTACCAGTGTTGCCAACCAACCATCAATATTTTTACTGGCAGCCAGTAAAAAATGGACACTTTTCTCATGCCAGTAAATGCCAGTGACAGGAAAAGGTTGCCAGTTAAAAATATGGCTGTGATGCTTACAGTTCCGGTCTGGCCAAGACCATCTGCGTGCCTGCTACAAAGTGTTCAGGTGGCACCGGCAGAGGCTGGGCTACTTATTGAAAATAAAATAAGAAATATGTTGTTGTAATATCTACCTTAGCAAAAAGTAAGAATGGCAGATAGCGCTGATCAGAGTGTTCTGGTGGAGGGACCATCCCCCTGTCAGAACACAACTGCTGAGCGGGGGAGATCGCTGGACTAACCTTACATTGTTAGTACAGCGGCTCCCGACCAGAGCTGTTAGTATTTTTTCGTACAAGGGTTGCATGAGAAGAAACTGTAGTGTGTGTGCCAGGCTTTAGCCTCCATTCACACTATCTAATGTGTCCCACTGTGCGTATAGGGCAGCCCAGGGCTACTATTAGAAATCGTGGGGGCCTCATACAGCCTACCTGACCGCCCCCCCAACCCCAGGCATGTGGGTGCTGGTGTATGGCCCAAACAAAGACAGTGTGCATTTGGAGCTGCTCACCTGCACACCTGTCAAATAAGGACATGTGGCTGTGTGAGGGCCTTGTTTACCCACATGGGGATTCATAGGGATGCAGACAGTCCAAATCATGTCACACAGCCACTGCTCCCAAATTTGGCATCCACACTGGTGCGGGTGCACGGCCCCTAAACACACACTGGGGCATTCAGGGCTGTGCACCTACTCCCAGAGGGAAGTCAAATGAACCCAAACACCTGTGTGTCCCCGTGCAGGGTAAACATGGCCCTCATCTGGTGCATGCTGTAGTACGCCCATGGGAACGAGGCCTAATTGCTTATTTATTTTTCTTATTATTTGGTCATAGTTTTCTTTTATTTTTTACATTTTAAATGTTAAAATAATTTGTCGGTTTTAAGACAAAGAAAGAGAATGAGGACACAGGTCTCCAATCCTTTTACTGCAGCCTCAGCTGCGCTGCAGCTTATGATGAGAAAGTACTCTGTATAGAGCTTTCCTGTTCATTCACATAGCAAAGACAGTTTAGTTGTTAAATGAAAGCAGGAGTGATTTGTGCCGATTGATCACTGTGTTAATTCAGGAAATTAAGGGAGTGGAAACATGACATGTTTACCCAGTCCCAATCCCCCTGTGCACCACAGCGGGTGACAGCCAGTTGGAGGGAGAGGAGGAGAAACCATATGTTGGTTTCATTAATTGAGCCCCCCACTGCTTCAGTGAACTTTATGCACCATAAGGCTGCCCAGGCCCCCCTGTTGACCTTATAGAGCCAGGAGGGCCAGTGCTACCCCCTTATCAGCAGCACTGGGGCAACCCATTCATTTCACTGGGCTACCCCACAAGTGTAGCAAAGTTTAAGTACCTTTTTGAGCTTTTTACGTTTAGGCCTCATGCACAAAGGAATTTTATTTTGCTCTTCTGAACGCCGTAACTCATGGCAGGACAAATGCTGCTTAAAAAACACACCTAAAATCGTTTAGGGGCGTAAAGTGTTTGAGCATTATTGGATTCCATTGGCCAAAATATTCATTTATTCTGGCCATTGGAATACATTAATGCTCAAAAACACCTATACGCATCTAATTACATGTGCAATCTGTGTTTTTTCTTCTTTTCAGCTCCTCTCCTGAATGTGGGTTTTTTCCAGCCTGTAAATGCTCCTCTTCTAATACGCCTGTAAACACCTACATGTGCAAAGACACATAGACTAACATAGAGGTGCACTTACAGGCTGAAAATGCCAAATGCTTGTAAAAGTCATTCATGGGGCCTTAGCCATGCATTTTAATGCATTTTTTATGCATGCAAAACCACGTCTTGCCGCATTTGGATTTCCATTAGCAATGAATGGTGCACATTGGGTTTGATTTACTAACGGCAAATAGACTGTGCACTTTGCAAAGTGCAGTTGCACTCTGCAAGAGCAATTGCTCCAGAGCTGAGTAAATGTTTCACTTTACAAAGAGTACCTAATCACGAGCAAGGAAAATAAAAAAAATAAAAAAAAAAGCATTTTACTGCATATGATTGGATGATGGAAATCAGCAGAAGTTCTGCTTGTTTACTAAGCTCTGGAGCACAGTCTTTTTGCTATTAGTAAATCAACCCCATTGTGTGCACGTTTCACAAGTGTAAATGCAGCCTAAAGAAAATGATTTTTATTTCTGTCTGTATCCCTGTTGCAGAGTTATCCTCACATTCTATCTGATAAAACATTGTCAGCAGAACAGAAACTGAAAATATTTTTTTCTAATTGAGCTTTAGATAGCAATACAAACCTGACAGGGATAATAATTCTTCCCCAATTTATCCAAAACTAAGAATAAACATGCTTGCTGGACAAACAAATATGGCTTTCCAAAATTGACAAGCTTGTGATCAGGAATGCCTCCCCTTCCTAATAAATATGTTTAATTTCATCAGTGCACATTTCTCTGATTTAGGGCCAGAGCTAAAGCCCTTGAGCTATGGGCCCTGTAGTCCTACTATCCTGGTCTGTGTGACCCTTCCCGTTTAATCATACATAATAGGTTGTCTTGACAATACTACTGATCCAATTATGCTATGAAATTGCCTAACTGTATATTATTGCTGGCAATAGCTCTCAGAGAAGAGACACCATTTGACACAGAGAAGAGACTCAGTACAGCTGATTTACTAAGAAATAAGCATCTCCGCTCAAAATTTGGGCAATGTTCACGTCAATTATCCGATCACATATGCAGCATCTGAGTATTGAGCATCTGAGTGATTAAGTATTCAAAGTGAACAGGAATTAGCTTTTTACGTGTTTGGATAATTGAAGTGAATATTTACTCAATCTGAAGAATTGTGCAGACTCTCAACTTCTTTAGTAAATCATCACCTGTATGTAAATCCATCTGCCTGTAATTAAAAAAAAAAATGTTGACTATAGCTAAAATAACAATAGTTCAAAACCCAAAAGAAGTCACCAGACAAAGGCAGACCTAAAATGTAGCATCTTCTTTAAGGTTAGATAGTCCGGACTATTAAATGTTTATAAATAAATCAAATAGTGTGGCGCTAATTTAATACAACATGATAGGAAATATACCGTATTTAATGTGCATTAACGCTAATATAAATTAATGATAAAAATCTCATTACATAAAGTGCAAAAATGTGAAATAAATGCAAATTTACATTTAGTTCCAATGAATTAATCCATATAGTTCCAATTAGTTAATCCATATAGTTCCAATTAGTTCTATCTTATATATATAAGTGTAATAGTGTAGCTGACTCTGTTTGGCCAATTCCCCTGAAGACATAATTTTTTGTTGATTGGTGCGTCTCAACTTAATTCATGAATTGGAACTTATTATTTGTTTATAGGATTTAAATATTGGTTCTTTAACACACAAAATTTATTATGTTGCTGTATTTTTTATGAAATGTAAATTTGCCTTTATTTCACATTTTTGCAATTTATGAATTTAGAATTTTATAATTAATTTATATCAGAGATGTATGCACATTAAGTACAGTATATTTTCTATCATGTATTCATTTAGTGCCGCACTATTTAATTTATTTATGCACTCATTTGGTATTACATATTTTGTTGTAGGCTGCTTTTATGTGTTAAAAACTTCCCCAGCACAGATTTATGTTTGTTTTTATATTATATGTTCATACTCGGTTATACTATATACTGATATAGAATGTAGTTTTTGTGAAAAGTACTATTGCAAAATGGCAAACCACTCAGATCAATTTGTACATAGCACAAGTAAGGTGAATATGGGCAGCGCAGTCCACAGAACAATACAATGAAAAAATTCCCCCCAAGAACAACATCTGAACTGTTTTAACAAGGTACGTTAAAAAAACAAGTTTTTTTTTCTACGTATATTTGCAAAAATATATGAAGTAAAACTGTCATACAAAGTCACCCCTGCAAAGTGTTGTCCTTTTCTAACAGAGCTCCTATTTCGGGACATATATAGCAATGAACACTTTGAGAGCAGGCGCACCCTAGAGGTAATCCATTCCTCCTTGGAATTGCAGGGACAGAAGCCCAAACTCTATGGCAGATGATGCTCTCCAGTGTGTATCTGCATTTTTAAGAAGGACTATACCTATGTAATACAGGATGATACAGACGTCACAATGTTTAAGTGGTACAAAAAAAACAAACACATCATAAATCTGATATCAATGTAACAATCTCACAAATCGTTACTGTTACAAATGGCCAAGTAAAATCTACATTTTTGGTAAACTTTGGATAAGCCTGACAGTGACAAAGGCAGAGAAAGTAGACTTTTTACTTTAAAAGCACCAATTTAATAGATTAGATTGGTTAATTGTGAATGGGAGTTAAAAAAGAAGGAATTGAAAATAAGGAGAAGCTTCTTCTCATAACAACCGGTTGTCTAAACAGAACTCCAATGTAATTGTGTAATAACAGTTGAGCAAACTTTCCTTTCACACTCAAACTTTAGCAATACTTTTGCCAAGTGACAAAAATGTCTTCTGATGAACTGTGTGGTTAAGTTTTCAAAGTGAACATAGCTTCACCTCATTCACTAAAGCTATGGCTGGCCACCAACAGCTCCAATTCTGTCCAATTTCTGCTGAATCAGTTGAAAGTTGAGTCATGCACGGTCCTGCAAGCACAACATGGCTAAAAAAAAGTAATTTTTCAAAAATGATTGCTGGGTGGAAATTTATCGGCTGAACAGTGACTGCCTCTGATAGGCAACACAATAGCCAGCAGCGGAGACTCTTCCATCTATTCTGTTATGCCGAGTACACGCGGGCCGATAATTGGCCAAAAACGGTCGGTTCAGCAGGAAGCAGCCAACTTTCGGCTCTTGTGTACAGCTCCCTGTCCGACAGAAGCTGGTCTCATGACCGGCTTCTGTCGAACGGGCAGGCTGGATCAGCGCTGGCAGTCAGAACACAATAGCTCAGCAGGGGAGATCGCTGTACAAACATCTATTGTGTTAGTACAGGGATCTGTGCTCTTTTTTGTGTTCAGCATGCTGGGTTAAACGAAAAGTAAAACTTATAGTGTGTACCAGGCTTTAGTGTGAATAGAGGAATCAATTGATTTTCTCTTGTTCACCCTGTGGGAAAAAATAGAACCATGTATGGCTGACTTTAATAAAAGTTGAATCTTGCTAATTGAAGAGTCTCTTCTCCCAAATCCACCCAGCATCTGAGAGAAGTTTATGTCCCTGCAATGGGCCCGATATGTTATTAAGCGTAAGGGTAAGTAGATTTGTACTTTTTATATTTATTTTGTGCTTTGCCTGAAGTCCTCATTTAAAGTGTATCTAGAACCAAAAAGCCAATGATTTAGTAAGAACAGTTAGAACCTATTCCAGTTTTTTTATTGCAGTCTATGTACCCTCTATGGAGATTTACCCTCTCTAATTGTCCTGATGACCATTGTTGTGGGACTGAAAGGGAGTAAAACTCCAAAATGTTGGGTTGCCAGCCAAACCCTTCCAAATCTTCCAATGGAGAGACTGGCTGCAGACTAGATATTGATTTCCCTCACTTTGGAGAGGTTTCCTCTTTCTTTCTTTCTTTCTTTCTTTCTTTCTTTCTGTTGCGTCTACAGCAGTGGTTCTCAACTTCAGTCCTCAAGTACCCTCAAGAGGCCATGTTTTAGGAATTTCTCTTAGATAAAATAGCTGTCCAAAATACTAAGCCATTGACTCTGATTTAAAGCAACTGTGCAAGATAAAGGAAAATCTGCAAACATTGCGTGTTGGGGGTACTTCAGGACTGAGGTTGAGAACCACTGGTCTACAGGACATGAAGTAAAGGAAAATCTACTCAAAGCGAAATATGGCAAAAAAACATGTGGCTTTGATTACCCTCTACTCTGTACAGAATGATAAAAAAAAATTTGGCTTTAGATACACTTTAACTTTTCGTTTTCAAATTAAATTACAACAATAACAACTGAATTCTGATTGGCTGTTAGATGAAACACACCTCTTTTTTACATGTTTATACAGAACATCCCTACATACGTGATGTCAAGGAATTAAAATACATGAAAATATATTTTAATAAATAAACACAATCTCCGCACATACCAGCCTTCTGATTTCCCGCTCACATTCCCGCTTAATTTTAGAGATCTCCTCTTGATGTAAATGGAAAACGCTTCGGATTTCCGCAGCCTTCATCTTATCAGCCTGCATCACTACAGCCAAAGCTTCCTCCACTTGTCTTTTGGCCCCTTTTAGCTCGAAGATATCCTGCTGCATTTTGTTTTTCTCAGATTCAAAACTTTTCTTGGCCTCCTCCCTGGCCTCGTTGTACAGAACAGTTTTAACTTTTTCCGGGGCGGCATCTCGGAGCGCATTGACCACCGCTTGCAGCCTCTGATTTTCACTGTCTTTGATCTTTATCACCCGGATGAGTTCAGATTCATGCTGCCTCAAGAGGACTTCCCGTACAGCTTGCAGCTCCTTCATTTTCTCCTCGTGCAACTTGGCCTTTAGCTCAGTCACAATAACAATGCTTTTATGCTGCTCGTGCTCTCGAATCTGTCGGATCTCCTGGTTTTTATCCCTTTCAAGTTTGCTCACCTAGTTGTGCAAAATGAACAAAAGTAGAAAATGGAACATTATTCTTTAATGACTTTTCATTTCATTGCAGCAAACAAAGATAACATGGAAAAATATGCAGATTTATAAAGATTCTTCCATAATTGTGTTTCGTTAATTTTTAATTGAAGCCAGAAGGTGATGAGTTCTAAAGAAGAGCAGCAACAAATCTGAAACTCAGGGAAATCAGACTACAAAGGGTACAGGTGGCTCAGAAAGGACACAACCCCCTTCTCTCTCTCCTATCAGAAAGTACCATCTTAGCTGTTATACATTGTGAGTGCATTCAAGCAAATGGTACTAGGCTTTCTTACCAGAAAGCCTAGAATGCTTTACAAACTGAATGTCATCGATGTATCCTGTATTAGAATATATCTAAAGCCAAAATGTTATTTTTCATTTTCTATACAGTAAGGAATGGTCAGAACCCCACACCATCAATATCCTATTGGGGAGACATTCCTCTTTCTATTCTAAACATTAAACCCAACAGTAACAGGAAATCTCTCCCATTGGAGGTAAATCACCTCTTAGACAATTGTCACTGGAGTGAGTGTTTCTGGAAATTTTTCCTGTAATACCTCCTCTGGTGACAACTCAAAATTTTGGATTTTTCCCTTTCAGTCCAGGTGACCATAGTCAAAGAAGAAATAGAGTGATGCAAATTCCCCTACCCGGTACACAGACATATATAAATACCTGACAGGGGTACTAATCCTTTCCACCCATATCCAAGAAAAAACAAACTACAAAACAAGTTTTGTCTGCAGATACACTTAAAGTGGAATTCTAGCTTATACTTATCACCTATCTAGCCTTAAAAATTACCCCCCCCTCCCCCCAACACGAATGCTAACTAACTAATGAAGATGCATCATATACTTACCTATGTTCAGGCTGCTTCACCTGATCACCTGATATCCCCTGTGTCAGCCAGCAGTGGCTGCAAGGGAGAGGAGATAGCTCTCAAAAAATGGCTGGCACTCTCTCCTCTTCCCTGAAACCAGTGACTGAAAATAGGTAGGTATATACATCTTCCTTACCCAGGTTAGTTACCATACGTGTTAGGGGATAGGAAGGTATAGTTTTTCAAATACAATTCATGGATATATGAGTAATATATAAAGATAGTGGCTGTGACAAGAACGTGGTGCCAATATGAAACAATTCATTTTTAAAGCTGCAGATTTTAGAGAAATTAAATTAAAGTTTAAAAGTTTATAAACCTAAAATAAAATTGGCCATCAGACATAAATTCCATAATTTTTATAAGATATTCCTCATAAAATTATTGGATAAATGTTTAATATATAAAGAGACAGCGGCTGTGAGAAGAACGCGGTGACAATATGAAACAATTCATTTTTCAAATTGCAGATTTTATAGAAATGAAATAAAAGATTAAACGTTTATAAACTTTTTAAAAAATGGCCACCCGACATAAATTCCATGATTTTCAAAAGATATTTCTTGCAAAATTCATTGATAAATGTGTAATATATAAAGACAGAGGCTGTGACAAGAATATAGTCCCAATATTAAACATTTTTTTTTTTTAAATTGCAGCTTTTATAGAAATTAAATACAAAATTAAAAGTTTATAAACCTAAAATAAACCTAAAATAAAATTGTCCATTAGACATAAATTCCATAATTTTCATAAGATTTTTCTTGTAAAACTCAAGGATAAATGTGTAATAATATATAAAGACAGCGGCTGTGACAAGACCGTGGTGCTAATATGAAACAATTCTCTTGTGAGCCATGTGATATGCTGGAAAATCTCTTTGCTGCACATTGCCAATGGTCAATTTCTATACTTTCCTATAGAGAAAAAGAATTAAAAGAAAACTTATTATAACCCTGATATAAGAACAGTGTCGGAGACAGAAATATATAATGTGTAAATAGTTACTTAAAACGTTCTTTATAGAAAACTTTTAGTACCTTAAATACAGGCCAC
>BLSH010448322.1:11434-25421 GCA_018402905.1 Glandirana rugosa | reverse complement strand
GGGGCGTGTCAATCTTGTGCGGATCCCTTGTGTTAATTGGGGAAGTAACGGGGGACGTCCAATTGGGGAAGTGACGGTTACTGTAAATGTGTCATTAGTCACCTATAAATTTGAAGACTAGCGACATATTTACAGTAATCAGGGTTTTTTCACAGTTTTTACAGGCTGTACAGGCGACGTTATAGTGCCAGGACTATTTTTAGCGTCCAACGGAGGTAATGATCATTTTTTTTTTTTACATTTTTACCGTCTTTACTTAAGGGTACCAAACATTTACACCGTTGATCTCAACTCGCTTGTGGACCTTCAAGCCCAAGACGACCAGGCAGGCTTGAAGCACTGTTTCAGGTCCGTGCGATCGTTCGGGTTCCGTCCGGACCCGGACCCGGACTTTGTCACGAAGTTCGGACGGACCAGCAGAACCCGAACTTCCAGGTGTTCGCTCAACTCTAGTTGCCACATTTACAAACCATGGGAATTCATTTCTGCCATTTTTACATTTTTTTTTTTTACTAGTAATGGAGGCAACCTGCGATTTTTATCAGGACCGTGATATTGCAGCGGACATGTCGGACATTTTTGACACTTTTTTGGGACTAATGACATTTATACAGCGATCAGAAGTTTAAATATCCACTGATTACTGTGTAAATGTCATTGGCAGTGAAGGGGTTAACCTGCAGGGGGCAATGAAGGGGTTAATTGTGTTCCCTAGGCGTGTTCTAACTGTGCGGGGGCTGGGCTGCCAGGGACATAAGAGATCTAACTGATCCCGGTGACAGAGATCAATAGATATCTTACATGATGCCTGACAGAGCGGGGAACCCTCTTTTCTTCTCTGCCAGGCGTTCGTAGCTCGCCGGCGGAGATCGAGTCTGCCCAGGCTGCGGCCACACTTCTGCAGAGTGTGGCAGGCATGAGAGTGCACCATCAGCAGCGCGCTCCCGCCCGCTACAGTGCACATGCTAGCCACCATTTATAGACGGCGATTCGCTGGACGCTGCCACAGTGCAGCAGTACAAGTATGCAAACCGGTCGGGAACCAGTTAATAAGGCCAAGATTGGCAATAGATGTACCTGAAAAAAATTGAGATGAATAAGCTCTTGATTACAACATAACATGCTTGGTATTGTGAGTTGTCATGTGTTCTAGCATAAGTTGCACTACCGAATGATCCTTGAATGAGACCACCCAGGGCAACACAGCACAAAAGCCATATATGGGACTTTATGCCAATGTATGGCAAAGCAGTACTAGTTGGCTACATCCTACTTTGATAAGGAAAGGGATGGTCGGCACTCTGGATGACAAAAAATAGTATTCCTTGATTGAAAAGACATGTAAAAACAGCCTACGCGTTTCGGACATTAGTCTTTAGTCATGACACCTGACTTCCCTATATCCTACTTTGTCTGCCTTTGAAAAAGTATGTCTTCAGGAAAGCCTATCTTTCCTCTACCTAACAATTGAACCTTACTTTTTCCATCCTACCTTTTGCATCACTTCCCCTTCCCTTTAGATTGTAAGCTCTCAGGAACAGGGCCCCCCTAACCCTCTTGTCATTAATTGCATCGTAACTATACTGACTCACTTTATATTGTAAAGTGCTGTGCAAACTGTTTTTACTATATAAATCCTGGATAATAATAATGCCGTTTGCCGTTTCTAAAGAAATTAATAGATTCCATTTGTTGACGCATTTTTCTGCATTGCAAAATACTAAACAATGCACAGCAATCTGCCTAGTGTAAATGAGTCCTAATAAGGGAGTATAGTCAGTTTATCCATTTGGTTTATCAAGTGAAAGGTTAAAGCATCTGGAGATAAGGAAATAGGAGCCTTTTTATTTCTTGTGATGGCCTCATTCAGAAAGATATATAACCTGCCCATCTCACAGTGTGGGACATAGGCTGGAAAGGAAACTTAGGCCCCAGCAGCAGCTCATTTTTTCATGTACAAGAACACAGTGATTCATTTAATGCTTTGCCATCTGTTGGTTATTACTCAGCACTGTAGCTCAAGATTCTGCAATGCACACCTGACCTAATCAGGGTGCTTAAGTAGATTGCTGGACATGCAGCCCGTGCCCACCTAAAGAGTTAACCATCCTGTTCATACCCTGGATTCAGGTCTGTGTGATTTTGCATATTCATTTGCTGAATTATGCCTGCAAAAAGTTTGTACTGCTTTTGTACTTAGCTTGCTATTCCTGCTTATCAGTCATTGCTCTGTCTGGATAGAAGTGGCAGAGAGGCACTTAATACAAATCCTTAACCAGTAAGAAGTGCTGTTATAAGCCATATGACCTAGGTTCAGCAGATTTTCATAAAGATTGGGTCTATGTAGAGATAGGGGGTCACCGAGAAATCTACCTATATTTGAACCACCAAAAATGTTTTGAAAGCCCAAAAAGTATTTTATTTGTTCAGCAAGTGGCAAAAGGATAAGCTAAAACATCGCAACATGACCAACATGCTTCCCTGGTGTTTGACACAGGCACTGCTTCACTGTTTACTCTTTTGTTTCTGATTGATATACCCAGGAATCTAGCTTTGAGTCCAATATATAATATGGGGGGGGGGTGTTGCCCCCAAAAACATGTTGGATGCCTTTTTGTTATGCTTTTACCACTTGCTGGACCAAAATGTGTGTTTGGCGCTCCTTCTGGCTCCACTATACATAGATTGCTCCGTCTTGGACATGGTCTTCTGGTTTAAGATCTGTTTGTCTGTGCCTGACCTGCTAGTTCTTCTGCTGTCTGCTGTTTGCTCTAACCATCTGTCTACCACTCTAACATCTGTGATGGCTGTTAGTTAGCTGTCAGCCCTGGTGTCACAGTGGTTCCACCATGCTCTGTGCCACACAGACTGAGAATGAGAGGATCTACTGATACTGTGCTAGGCACCATGGGTATCATAGGTAGATGATGATAACTACACCACACTAGTGTATGTGACCATACTCCTATAGCTTCATAAAACAAAGTCCATAAACACAGTCCCAATGCAGGTGAATTAAAGTGCTCAGTGCCAGAATCTTAGAAGGTAAAGGTGCTGTAAATGTGCTTGGACTAAAGAGCTTCCTGATGATGGCCCGTTCTGATTGGCCGAAACGCGTCAATGCTTGCTTCCCAGATGGCACACACCACCTAGGGCTGATTTCCCCATATAAATCATCAGTTTTTCACGCTGGGTGCCAGGATGTTCAGGCACCATACCATGTGAGTGGTTTTATTTGTGTTTTTATGACTTTTAATAATGTTTTTATGACTTTTAATAAATCTGCATTCTAAACGTTATTGCGCTATGAGGTCTTCTGCTTTATCATACATGTCATTCTGGTGACGGAGTTCCAATCCAGCAATCGGCAGCTTCCAGAGATTTACAGGGGTCACCCCACAAAACGCATTTGACCGCACTAGAGATGATCGGTAACTGAAGTGGGGTGAGTGTACATCTATGTGGGGCACATAATCCAAGCACATTTACATTACCTTTACCTTCTAAGATTCTGTCACTGAGCGCTTTAATTCACCTGCATTGGGACTGTGTTTATGGACTTTGTTTTATGAAGCTATAGGAGCAGGGCAGCTGATAGGGGGTACAGCCAGCCCTGGTGTGGGGGGCCCGGAGCTAACAGGGGGGCCCACATAGGGGGATTAATGACTCTCTTGTCTCTTTTCCTCCAGCAGATCATGCTCTCCTTCCCTCTCCCTTGCTACAAGCTTTTATCTGATAAGAAAGAGACAGTCCTCCCTCACTAATCCCCCTCGCTGTGTGGGCTCCCCTCCTATCAGCACTGGAATTTGTTATCTCTCTTAGGCTCCATGCACACTGGCTTAAAAAAATTGCTTCTACAGGAGTTCAGTGTTTTGCCTGTAGAAGCAGCTCAATGTTATCCTATGTGTCCATACACGTTAGGACGATTACAGGCATATTTTAAGTTCAACGTTTATGAGGCAGAAAAAAAACCCTTCTGCTCTCCTAAACTCATCTAAACTTTGTACAAAGAATGTTCTATATCAGAATTTTTTTCTGCCAAGTGAACTCAAGTTTTTTTTATGCCCAGTATGCATGGAGCTTAACTTTTTTCTCCCCTCTGTTCCTCTGATCCCGAAGCCTGTATATTTTTTTCATCTCATCTTCATTTATTAACTCAGTTTTATCTTTTAGATTTAGCAGGAATTCTGTGAGTTATGTTGTATTTGTGTCTGCTAATAGTTTTATTGTATTTTTTAGCGAAATATAGCTTTAATACTTTCTTGGGGGGGGCCCTGTCAAATAGTCTGTACGGGGCCCCGCGATTTCTATCAGCAGCCCTGTATAGGAGTATGGTCACATACACTAGCGTGGTGTAGTTATCATCATCTATCTGTGTATTTGCTTTATTGGCAAGTTTAATCACTGCAGCTGATTGTAACCATCTTGTGACTATTGTTTATATTTTCATCCTTTGGCGCTGAAGTTTTTTCGATCACCATGGGTATCATAGCCTGCGTTTACTACAGTTGTACATTACAATTCTACAAGCACCAACAACCATAAGGAAAATGAAGCTGAATGTATTTACCTTATGTGCAATGTAAGCTTGGTATGACTTGGCATAGTGTTCTACCATGTGAGTCAACATACTCACCTTACTCTTCTCCTGCTGGAGTTCTATCTGGATATCAGTAAGTTTGGCTCTCAGGTCTTCATTGGCAGCTTGCAGGGAAGCAAATGAGTCGGTTCTCTCTGCCTTAGCTCTGCTGCTGGTGCCCTTTTTTGACATTGTGAGGTGGAGTGGCAGGAAGGGCACAGGCCCAATCAGAGAGAGAGCCCCTCTGCGCCACAGAGCCAAGCCTCCCTGGTCCTCTTTCTACATTTTCTAGAGAAAGACAGAGAAAAAAGAGTACACATTATTGTTACTTTTAATATAGCGCCAACATATTCTTTTTTTTTTTTCAATGAAAAATGTATTGAAGGTCAAGGTGATTACTAAGTACAATTTGATACAGAAACTGGGAATACAGAGTAACAAGTGTATCTTAATATTTCCACGGGTAGTATCGGAGAAAACAAACAGTGTAAATAAACATGAACAGAGAACAATTAGAGGTATTTCTTTTTCGATAAGCCATACCTCAGTGTGAAAGGTCTGATCACACTAACAGACAGTAGATGGAACTGTTAAGATTTTGTAAATAATAAACCAAATAAGGAACCATTTTCCATCTGAAGGCCAATCAATTGTAGCTTTCAGGTAGTGATTTATGAGGTATACCTGGATAATTGTTTTTTTTAAGATGGGGATATGGTATGCCAGTAGGAGAAAAGAATCTTCATAGGAAATGTTGGGAAATTGTGCGTGGACTAAGGACCTATCAGAGAGTTTGGATGTTGCGTGTAAAGTACCAACATAATCTGCAGTGATGTATAATTTAGCAATATTTGAAATGAAAATATAACTATAGCATGAAAAAAGTAGTGTAAGAAAAGGTGGGAAACCTGAGAGTGGAGGAGCTTGCACTTTTGCTTATGAAAACAAGATCTCTAATACAGTCTATATATTTATAGTCCTAAGGGTAGCCACTGCACTCCATGTATAAGGTAGATACTCGGGTGCTCACCCACAAGAAATCCTTATGAATCTAAAACAGGTATACTCATAGGTCATGCAGCAGAGACAAACCAATGTAAACAGCATTTTATTGTCAAGGTTTCGGAGAGAGATGGACCAAGCATTATCGAAACATTGACAATTTGAATCTGTCTGCATATTTGTGTGTATATAGATATTGTGGGAGATTAACTCATGGGGATCACTTTTCAGGGAAAAAGATTCAGCATGGATGTCAGTTTCTTTAAAGTCTGGCGGCTTGCCAGGTTTATTTTTACAGGTTTGCAAGATCAAAACAGAAGACAAAACCTTGCCGTCTGGCGCTACACTAAACAAAGAGATTCCTCTCTTTACAGTGTGGGGCTGTCCCCGACACCCATAAAATTTAAGTACATTGCAAACCTTGTTTTTAGAGTCCAAATTAGCACACAGAGCTCTCTCAGCTTTCTCTCTCTGAGATCCAGGATCGAGCTCTAGTGAGATCTCTTCCTGATCATTAAATGCAGGTGGAGAGGGGTTTGAGTGGACCAGAAAGTCCGGGCCGAAACCAGCTCTGCCACAGTGGCTGGAAAAACCCGGGTCGGACTCCTGCTAGTTGCCTCAAAATCATTGCATGCGAGGCGTATCGTCCATCCGTTGTGGTGCCTCGCATAATGTCACATATTCCCCCCTCTGCTCAAGCCCCTGGGGCGGAGCAACTGTCCCGACCATGCAGTGGGCCTGGGAAAGACCATAGGTGTTGCTTTGGAGCTTTTCCAGCACGGTGTTCCACATCCATTTAAGGGGGGCATGGTCGGTGACTAGCCTGAATGACCTTCCCAGCAAATAGTATTTTAGGGCCTCTAAGGCCCACTTGATGGCCAGGCACTCCTTCTCCACAATGGCATAATTATTTTCATGTCTTTTAAGCTTCCTGCTTAAGTAGATGACCGGGTGCTCCTCGCCGTCTCTGATCTGGGACAAAACAACACCTAGTCCCACCTTACAGGCATCGGTTTGAATGACAAACTCCTTTTGTGAAGTCCGGGGTCAGGAGCACCGGCTGTACACAAATGGCTTGCTTCAATTTCTGGAAGGCCTTTTCAGCTTCGGGATTCCACTTAACTATTCCTGACACTCTACGCTTTGTCAGATCGGTCAGAGGGATGGCAATGGTGGCAAAGTCGGGGATGAAGCGTCGGTAATACTCTGTAATTCTCCAGGAAGGCCCAAACCTGTTTCTTGTTCACCAGTTGGGGCCACTTTTGAACAGCCTCAATCTTATTGGTTTGGGGCTTAATCAGACCTTGACCAATCGCATACCCAAGGTATTTGGCCTTCTCGAGGCCTATGGCACACTTCTTCGCGTTGGCTATTAACCTGCTACCCTTAGTGAATCTACTACTGCCTGAACCCAGGGCAAATGTGATTCCCAATCTGGGCTGGGGATGACGACATCATCCAGATAGGCCGCTGCATAGGGCCAATGCGGCCTCAAAGTCATGTCCATCATCCTCTGAAAGGATGCAGGGGCCCCATGCAGACCAAATCACATTCGTTTTGTTTGGAAGGACCCCTCGGGGGTAGAGAAGGTAATTTTTTCCTTTGCTGACTCTGTTAGGGGGATCTGCCAGTATCCCTTAGTTAGGTCTAGGGTTGTTATGTACCGAGCCCCTCCCAACCTATCCACAATTTCGTCAACCCACGGCATTGGGTATGCGTCAAACTTAGACACTTCATTCAGCTTCCTAAAATCTTTACAGAACCAGATAGTGCCATCGGGCTTTGGGACCAGTACTTATAGGGCTCGACCAGGTGCTGTGGGACTCCTCTATCATGTCCAAATCCAGCATGGTTTTTATTTCTCTCGCAACTGCCTCTCGTCTAGCCTCAGGTATTCGGTAGGGTTTTACATTTACACGGACCCTGGGTTCCGTGATTATGTCATGTTGTAGCACAATGGTCAGTCCGGGTAGGGAAGGGACAAGGAATTGGTTATGGGGACATCCAGGGTCTTGGTTAACCAGTCCTTTTGGGGAGTGGGCACTGCCAATAAGCTCTCTCTGTCCTTCCATGGTTTTAGGAGATTAACATGGTAAATCTGCTTCGGTTTCCTTTTCCCAGGCTGGTAAACTTTGTAGTTTACTTCCCCTACTCTTTCCCTAATCTCAAAAGGACCCTGCCACTTGGCCAGGAATTTACTTTCCATGGGGACTAGCAACGGCACTCTGTCTCCGGGGTTGAAAGTACGGGTTTTGGCATCCCGATTGTGAACACTTCTCTGGGCTTCCTGGGCTTGCTCTGTATGCTCTTGTAAAAGGGACTGGACAGCTGTGATTCGATCCTGCATCAAGGAGACATGCTCTATGATGCTTCTATATGGGGTGGCCTCTCCTTCCCACGTCTCCTTTGCGACATCCCTGGGATGTCTACCATACAAGAGTTCAAAGGAGGAATACCCTGTAGACGCCTGCGAAATCTCTCATGTGGCAAACATGAGGTATGGCAGCAAAAAATCCCAATTTCGCTCATCTTTATCCACCACCTTTTTTAGCATACTCTTGAGGGTCTTGTTAAACCTTTCCATCAGACCGTCAGTTTGGGGGTGGTAAACAGAGGTACGGAGATGGGAGATTTTGTACAACTTTCACAATTCTCTGGTCACTCTGGACATGAATGGGGTACCTTGATCCGTCAAGATTTCTTTAGGGATCCCCACCCGACTAAACACCTGGACTAGCTCATTGGCGATAGTCTTAGCGGAGGTATTCTGCAAGGGTATGGCCTCAGGATAGCGGGTTGCATAGTCCAGGATCACAAGGATGTGCTGGTGTCCCCAGGCAGATTTTACTACTGATCCCACGAGATCCATGGCAATTCGCTCAAATGGCACTTTAATTATGGGAAATGTGACAAGGGGACTATGAAAATGGGGTGACGGGGCCGTCATTTGACACTCAGGGCATTATCCACAGTATTCTTTGATGTCTGCATACAACCCAGGCCAGAATAATCTATGGGTTATTCTCTTCCTGGTTTTCTCCATACCCAGATGTCCCCCCATTACATGCCCATGGGCCTGACCTAGCACCATCCTGTGGAAGGGTTTGGGAACCACTAGCTGTTCCACTTCGTCCTCCCTGTGTTTCACTACCTGATACAACAAAATATTTTTAAGCGCCATGTAGGGAAAAGACACCCCCCAATTAGGGTCCACAGGTTCCCCATCCATCACCTTCATGTTTTCTCTGGCTCTAAGGAGAGAGACATCCCGTAGTTTTTCTGTACAGAAGTCCTCTCTCCGGACCTCAGTCAGGTACTACATTCAGTTCACTCTCACCGTCAGGGTCAGAGACATTGTCTGGGTCATTAGCCCCCCGCTGTGAGCTATCTTCCAGCTCCTCCGGCTCCCCAGCCAGTACAGGAAAAGGAAGAGGGTCTCCTCCCTCTTCGGTCCTGCCACCAGTCTCCCCTTCCATTTGGCAAAACGGGTCTGGCGAGAGGCCCCATGCTATCCTCCAGACTCCCTGTGCCTACCCATAACCTCCAAAAATGGGGAAGAAACCTGCCCACTAGGGCGTTATAAAGTAGGTACCACCCCCGCTGAATGAGTCACACTGCCGCAAGGGATGTCAATCTCAACCAAAGCTGTCTGGTAGTCACGAATGTCCCCATGGATGAAAATGACTCCAACAGTGCTAGGGTGTAACCTTGCAGGGTTTACACAATTGCTTTTTACCAATGTTAACACACTACTCAAGTCAAGCAGTGCAGTGACTGGTCTCCTATCAACAAAAATCACACACATTTGCTTCTCCAAGCAACTTGAACATGATGTTGTATATGTGACCTGTGCAAAAAGAGAAAGGGGTTTATTCACAAGTATAAATGCATTTCATGGGTTCATCATTCGGGGGGCAATTGACAGCAATATGGCCCAATGCATGGCATCGGTAGCACTGTATGTGTTCTACACCCAGTCCTCTCAAGGGTCCCCAAGACCTTCCTGGCTTCTTTGGCCAGTCTCTAGCTGTATCAGCCTTATCAAATTTCCCCAAGCCCCTGAACTCTGGAACAGTCTTACCGGGGGCTGCATGAGTGCTGCCAGCGCTGGGGAGCTACAGTTCATTGAGGGAACCATGAATGCCAACATGTACTGTGACATACTGAAGCACAGCATGATCCCCTCCCTTCGGAGACTGGGCCGCAGGGCAGTATTCCAACATGATAAAAAACCCAATCACACCTCCAAGACAACCACTGCCTTGCTAAAGAAACTTAGTGTAAAGGTGATGGACTGGCTAAGCATGTCTCTAGACCTAAACCTTATTGAGCATCTGTGGGGCATCCTCAAACGGAAGGTGGAGGAGCACAAGGTCTCTAACATCCATCAGCTGTGTGATGTCGTCATGGAGGAGGGGAAGAGGACTCCAGTGGCAACCTGTGAAGCTCTAGTGAACTCCATGCCCAAGAGGGTTAAGGCAGTGCTGGAAAATAATGGTGGCCACGCAAAATATTGACACGTTGTGCTCAATTTGGATATTTTCACTTAGGGGTGTACTCACTTTTGTTGCCAGCGGTTTAGACATTAATGGCTGTGTGTTAAAAGTGGGTGATGATACTGTGCAATCTGACCAATTTTCATATATAAATTCTAGTAGTAAAACTTAGACCTCTAAACCCGATGTAATGTGGTATTACCATACCATACCCATAGAGCTACGTGTAGATACAACCAATGAAGAATAAATAAAATGATAACCGCTATATTGCAGAAATAATCGCTGGTTCAGTGAGACATATGGTGAACAAGTCCTCTAAATAAGTTCATTCAAAGGTACATTTAACCATATCATATCTAATCTCTATCCTGATGCTGTCAGAAACAACAACAGAGTCTATAACTTGATTGATGTATTATTTCTCCACAGTGACTTCGTGCAATAAAGTGCTCAAACAGTAAATAGGTGCTCCAGTAGTGCAGAAGAAGCCAGTCTGGAGGGTCTGCGCTATACACCCCCAAACTGGTTGCTGTAATAGTGCTGCTCTCCCCGTGCTCACAGAACTCTCACCTCCAAGATGTCTCAAACAAGCATTGAGATAATCCTCCACCAGTCCTTAGGACATTCCTGCTCTCCTCTAGAGCTGTCACCTCCGTTCCTCCACTCTCCCCAGCTAGTTAAGAGATGGCTCCCACAGACTATAAGACTCTATCCCTCCTTGGGGTATCCTTCCTCTTTCCTAGGGCTGTCAACTCCGTTTCTCCACTCTCCACTAATAGAAGAAAATCAAACAGCGCATGTGAAATTAAAATTGCGGCGGCACGAGTCCGCCTCTCACTGTGTTTCCAGTATCTCTGTGTAATCCGGCCACGTCCTACGCCTTACGTCACATCACGTGACTTCATCAGACCCTGAAGACACTTTGACTTTATTTCATTTTATTTTATTTTATGTTTGATTTGAGTTCACATTCACGGTATAGTAGTGCGAGGGCTCACAATCACATTAATGGCTGTGTGTTGAGTTATTTTGAGGGGACAGCAAATTTACACTGTTATACAAGCTGTACACTCACTACTTTACATTGTAGCAAAGTGTCATTTCTTCAGTGTTGTCACATGAAAAGATATAAAATATTTACAAAAATGTGAGGGGTGTACTCACTTTTGTGAGATACTGCATATAGCGGTACCCCCGTAGGTGCTGCTAGTAGTCTCTCACCCTACACAGTCAGGCACACAGTCTCCAGGCACTCAGTAGTCAAGAAGCAGTCCTTATAGTTTGTTTTTATGTTTTATTGAGGGGAATTAAACTTGGATGGGGTAAGGGTAAGCATGGGATGCCCACTTGAATAAAGAATTGGGCCTCCAACTATATACACTCCTTGTATATACACCTCCTCACTTCCAGCTCCAGCACCTCACTTAGTTACACTTCCTCACTTCCAGGACCAGTTATCACTATAGTTTAGACCTGCCAATGGCTGCGCCAGGCCTTAGCAAAAGCCCTTTGCAGGCAGGGACCGCAGGCCCCTCTGGAGTAGCAAAAAGAATTGTGGTAGTCCTAGTGCTAGCTGTCCATGTGGCTACTGATCCCAGCATGACATCTTCAGGCCCTGCCAGCCCTCCTGGCTGCAGCTGCCTCTCCACTCTATGTGCCACCACAGTCCACTCCTCAGGCTCTACACCCATCCCAGACTGCACTCTTCCAGTCCTCTCAGGCATGCTTCCCAGTCCTCCAGTGTGAGCACTCACCAGCCCTCTTGGCTGCCTCTGTGGAACTCCGGGAGACTTGCCTGGCAGTGTTCTCCTGCTGTCCTCTCTTGCTCCTCCTCTGCCTCCTGGCCAGGACACCTCAGTGGGTTGTAAGAGGGTCCCGTCTGCACCCGAGCCCCAGGCCCCCCCCCCCAGACTGGGGTGCTCCCTCAAAGACCCCAACAGCCTAACACTCTATCTCCATATTCTACTCAAACACAACTCCTCCCCAGCTTGGCTGACCCTGAATATTTGATAGGGCCTGTCCCCTGTCAATCCAAGTTGGGGATTGGTCAGGGTCCTCAGAATACTCCAGGCAGCTCCACCTCTCCGCTCCTCCTTTCTTTCCAAAAGATTCTAGCATGTTCTGGAAATAAGTGGAAGGTCTCAGTGATGCTGCCTGTGAGTCACCCAGCCCTTCCTGGCTTCCTACCAACCCAGAATCAAATACACAGGCTTGGCTGCCTGCCAAGCCTGCTTAAAGTGTTACTAAACCAACAAAAGTAAAACCAGACTGTATATGCAGCATAGCATGCTTGTTATACTCACTGTGGAACTTAAGGGGTTAATCCTCTGCATGTGTAAAAAAAGGCTGTTTTATCTTGCATGCATAGATCTTTCCCTCCTGCACTGTCTATCTGGAGAAGACAAGGTAACACGAGCAGGGTAGCTGCACAGTTGTGTCTTTTATGCTGCAGAGAATATTTACTTGTTCTCAGAGATAGCCAGGTCACATGATATTGACATCACACATGTGGGCGTGAATACAGGCTGTAGTGGAAATCTCCTCCTACCTGAACTCTCAGCACTGGAGAAACTCTGTAGGTTGTCATATAACAGTGGTATACAGATCATCCAAAAAGGTATATAGTGGCAGTATTTTAACCACTTACCAACCGGAAGGTTTTCCAGCTTTAGGACCAGAGCACTTTTTGCGATTCGGCGCTGCGTTGGTTTAACTGACAATTGCGCAGTCGTGCGAAGTTGCACCCAAACAAAATTTGCGTCCTTTTTTTCCCACACATAGAGCTTTCTTTTGGTGGTATTTGATCGCCTCTGCGTCATTTCTGATCGCCGCTATAAACAAAAGAAGAGCGACAATTTTGCAAAAAAACCCAAATTTCTTACTTTTTGATAAAATTCAAATCCGAAAAAAATATATAAAAAAACATTTTTTTTCACCGTTTTTGGCCGATTTATATAATGCCTCATATATGTGATAAAAAAAAATCGCAATCTGCGTTTATTGATTGGTTTGCGCAAAAGTGGCCGCGTTTACGGATGATGAGAATTCATTTCTGGGGTTTTTATTTATTTTATTTTTTTTACTAGTAATGGCGGCGATCTGCGAGTTTTAGTGGTACTGCGATATTGCAGCGGACATGTCGGACATTTTTGACACTTTTTTGGGACCAATGACATTTATTCCGCGATCAGAAATTTAAATGTCCACTGATTACTGTATAAATGTCATTGGCATTGAACCTGGGAGGGGAGAGCTAGGGGTTAACTGTGTTCCCTGGATGTGTTTTTACTGTGGGGGGGGGGGGGTTGGGCTAACATGGGCATGAGAGATCTAACTGATCCCAGTGACAGGGATCAGTAGATCACTCATGCCCCCACTAACAGAGCGGGGAACCGCCGTGTTTACATCGGCGGTTCCCCGTTCTTTCCCTGTGGCCGCTCATCGCGGCCCGCCGGCGGACATCAAATCCGCCCGAGCCGCAGGCACACTCCTCAGGAGTGCGGCGGGCGTGCGCGCCCCCTAGCGGCTGTTCGCAGATCGCCGTGCTTTTACGGAGATTCGCACTCAGCATCCCGACTGCCGCTGTGAAAACGCGGCAAGTGGTCAGGAAGTGGTTAATGTAAAAAGATTTATAAGCCGTGGTGACTGTGGGGAGAGGGCAGACAAACTATTTTCATATTTCTGGTTTTAGTAACACTTTAAATTTTCCTACACTACAAAAAATCTAACTGTACTGATCCTAGTACGACTAGGGTGACACAGCTGAAACTCTTAGTTTTGCTCACTCAGCTGGTTAGGATGAATCTGCTTGGCAAAAAAAAATGACTCTTCCTTCTCTTCTTCTTTATTTAGAGGGTGTGTTTTTAAGCAGCGTATTTAGGGTCGTTTTTTTTGGGGGGGGGGGGGG
>BLSH010448290.1:98731-113949 GCA_018402905.1 Glandirana rugosa | reverse complement strand
AAATAATCAAAAGTTATTAAAAATAACCCAAAGGTATTCTTCTCATTATATGTAACTATGTTTAGCGGGTTGTCTGTTACCGCCCGATTTGTGACTCACTGTTAGTGTTTACGTCACTGTCATATTCTTTGTCGCAACCCTAACTTCCTGTAGTTGTGAATTATTTCCAGGGTTCCTCGGTGTTGAAAAGGTTGAGAAAGGCTGCCTTAGATGTTCCACAATCTCACAACTAAGCTTAGCCTTCAACCTTCAAGGTGTCTTCTTTGTATACTAAATAATTCTGGTTGGCAGTTACATGTTGAGCCTTGAGGTGTTCCAGGTCCCCCCTTCCCTCCTGTCACGTTGTGACCCCCTCGGGGTGTCAGGAGATGGAGGTCGGAGCCAACGTTCATCTTCCTTTTATATGTTGATGTCCTTCAATCCCAACGCTGTTTCTTATACTGTCACTGCATTTGTGATTGTCACTCAGTGTTTAGCCCGCCATTGTCTGTTGGGCGATTTGTATCAATGTATATTACTCTTCTTATGGAAACCCAATAAAAATTATTGAAAACTAATAAAGAGGAAGCAGAAAGGACTCGGTAGGACTGGGTCCATGTTACCGGCACCTACCCTATATTACCAAAAGTATTGGGACGCCTGCCTTTACGCTAGGGGTCTCAAACTGGCGGCCCTCCAGCTGATGCAAAACCACAAGTCCCATCATGCCTGTGGGAGTCAAGCTTGTAACTGTCAGCCTTGCAATGCCTCATGGGACTTGAAGTTTTGCAATAGCTGGAGGGCCACCAGTTTGAGATCCCTGCTTTACACACACATGAACTTTAATGGCCCCCAGTCTTAGTCTGTAGGGTTCAATATTGAGTTGGCCCACCCTTTGCAGCTTCACCTCTTCTGGGAAGGCCGTCCACAAGGTTTAGGAGTGTCTATGGGAATATTTGACCGTTCTTCCAGAGGTCAGGCACTGATGTTGGATGAGAAGGCCTGGCTCACAGTCTCAGCTCTAATTCATCCCAAAGGTGTTCTATGGGGTTGAGGTCAGGACTCTGTGCAGGCCAGCCAAGTTCCTCCACCCCAAACTCGCTCATCCATGTCTTTATGGCCCTTGCTTTGTGCAGTGGTGGGCAGTCATGTTGGAACAAGAAGGGGTCATTCCCAAACTCTTCCCACAAAGTTGGGGCCATGAAATTGTCCAAAATGTCTTGGTATGCTGACGCCTTGAGAGTTCCCTTCACTGGAACTAAGGGACCAAGCCCAACCCCTGAGGGGCCAAGACCAACCCCTGAGAAACAACCCCCACACCATAATCCCCCCTCCAGCAAATGATTTGGACCACTGCACAAAGCAAGGTCCATAAAGACATGGATGAGCGAGTTTGGGGTGGAGGAACTTGACTGGCCTGCACAGAGTCCTGACCTCAACCCCATAGAACACCTTTGGGATGAATTTGTGTGGAGACTGTGAGCCAGGCCTTCTCATCCAACATCTGGAAGAATGGTCAAACATCCCCATAGACACTCCTAAACCTTGTGGACGGCCTTCCCAGAAGAGGTGAAGCTGTTATAGCTGCAAAGGGTGGGCCCACCCAATATTGAACCCTAGGGACTAAGACTGGGGGCCAAGTCCAACCCCTGAAAAACAATCCCCACACCATAATTCCCCTACCACTGAATGATTTGGACCAGCGCACAAAGCAACTCAAGCTGAAGCTGAATGAGGGGGTGAAATACGGAGACCCCATGATATCGGGGACAGAATGTGGTCAATGACGTCACCCGTGGCTCCCCGCCCCTTGGTAAACAACAACGCTCATCCACTTGCCCTGTTATGCTTTCTTTTTTTATTGTTTCAAATTTTTTGTGAATGAGTAGGAGAACCGCGCACCCCTTGCCCATTCACGTAAGGAGGACCTCACAATTTATTTATTTTTGGCATGGCTTGGGGATTCCCAAAAATAAAATAAAATCCACGCTGGAAGGGTCTGGAATGAATTTCTTGGGAGACCCCTTAAAATTGAAACCAAAATAAATGGGTCTGCTCTGCCCCTCCTGAGCCCACCGGAGCGCCGGGCTGGGGAGGGGGCGGGAGCGGCTGAGCTTAGGGATATGGGGGGATCCCGACAATATATTTTGGATCCTTCCAGAGCCTGGAGTGGCTCCATGACCACCCCCCCCCCCCCAATGACTCTGAGTGACGTGAGATCCCAAGCAAGCGCAGTCCTGCGACCCAGAACAGAGGGAGACATCCATACCAAAATCAAAGGGTCTCTGCATTGTGGGGGGGACGCTGTGCAGTTATTTTCTTGGGGGGGGGGTCTGTGTGCCAGGAGGGAAATGCCATTGGCCTGCAATACAAAACATTTTTTGCTTTATAAATATCAGTGTTTAAAAAAACCCTCCTGGCCAAATGTCTTTTGTTTTAATTGTTATAAAAAAGTGAAATAAAAACTTGCACCAGGTGCCCACCCGAAAATTAGAGATTGAAAGGCTCCTGCGTCACTGCTGGGAGGGGAAGCAGAGGTGCTGCATCACTGCACGGAGGGGGGAGGACACACATAGGATCCCCTATCACACTTCTCATATAAGAGAGGAGCGGTCGGCGGTAGGTAGGTCCATGGTGGTCCAGTAACTTTCCCGGCGGTCCCGGGACTTCCTTCAATGGAAGACATCTGAAGGTCACAGAATGGAATCCGGCTGATGAATTTCCCTGCTGAATATTTTATGTCCAGAAACCAAAGAGAAAATTGTGAATCTCCATGGAACGCTGCGGCCGGCATATGGGGAGCCACGCGCCATTTCCTCCATTATTTAGGGCGTTAAATGGGAGGTAAAATCTTCCATGCCTGGCTGACTCCTCTTCCTCCGGTACTTTCCTCAGCCATAAAGTTTATTCTGCTCTGAAGGGTGGGGGAGGCGTTGCAGAAAATTGCTGTAAAATGAAATTCCTGAACCTAAAGGGCAAATTCCGCTAAGTGGTGCCAAAAAAACTGTAAAGGACGAATTTAATGCCAACAATCATCAGGAAATGCCAATAAAGTCCGCTGTCATTGGTGAGCTCTGGCAGCGCCTGCACTGCAGGTTACTAATCAGTTCCCAACAGCAGAGGGCAGATTGCGGTTTGCGTGGATAGTAGGAAGGCCCACATCTGAATGGAATTGCTGTATTTCCTGCTACGGGCACAAAACTTTTCTTTTGAAATTCTACATCGAAAAATCAGATGGAAGCTTGCACAATAATCTGAGCTTTATATGGAGTTCTTGGGGTAGCATTATGAAGACAAAGGGTTGGGTTAACTATGGAGACTACAGAAAGATGCTCCCAGCCATGATTTGTCAAACGGAAACAATCGATTTTACATCAAAGAAGCAAACTGAGAGTCTGGAAAACCTGGAAAAAGAGACCACAGCTCCACCTGCTGGCTCTGTAAGTGAGCCAGCCAATAAGGGACAAGTCATTGCAAAGAGTCATTGCTTTAATTCACATGTTTATCTAAAGCTCATTTTGAGCTGATGGTGACCTCTGTGATCAATGGCTTTTACATCAAAGAGGCAAACTGAGTGCCTTGAAAATGAGAAAAAGGGACCACAGCTCCACCTGCTGGCTTTGTGACCAAGCCAGCCAATATTGAACAAGTTATTGCAATGAGTCATTGCTCTAATTCACTTATTTATATAAAGCTCAGCTTTAGGTGATGACCTCTGTAGACTATGGATATTACATCAAAGAAGCAAACTGAGAGTCTGGAAAAGAGACCAAAGCCCCACCTGCTGGCTTTGTAACTGAGCCAGGCAATAGGGGACAAGTCATTGCAATGAGGCATTGCACTAATTCACGTGTTTATCTAAGGCTCAGCTTTAGCTGATGACCTCTGTAAACATTTGTATATTACAGGAAAGAGGCAATTTTAGAGTCTGGAAAATGTGAAAAAGAGACCACAGCTCCACCTGCTGGCTGTGTGACTGAGCCAGCCAATATGAAATAAGTCATAGCTCTAATTCACTTGTTTAGCTAAAGCTCCGCTTTAGCTGGTGACCTCTGTAGACAATGGATTTTACATCAAAGAGGCAAACTAAGAGTCTGGAAAACATGGAAAAGAGACCACAGCGCCACCTGCTGGCTGTGTGACTGAGCCAGCCAATATGAAATAAGTCATCGCTCTAATTCACTTGTTTAGCTAAAGCTCCGCTTTAGCTGGTGACCCCAGTAGACAATAGATTTTACATCAAAGAGGCAAACTAAGAGTCTGGAAAACATGGAAAAGAGACCACAGCGCCACCTGCTGGCTGTGTGACTGAGCCAATCTATAAGGGATGAGTCATTGTAATGAGTTGCTGCTTTGTTTCACTTGTTGATCTAAAGCTCAGCCTGAGCTGATGAACTCAGTAGACAGTGGATATTACATCAAAGAAGCAAACGGAGAGTCTGGAAAACCTGGAAAAGAAACCACAGCTCCACCTGCTGACTGTGTGACTGAGCCAATCTACAGGGGATGAGTCATTGTTCTAATTCAATTGTTTAGGTAAAACTCAGCTTTAGCTGATGACCTCTGTAAACAATGGATCTTACATCATAGAGGCAAACTGAGAGTCGTGAAAATATGGAAAAGAGACCACAGTGCCACCAGCTGGCTCTTTAACCGACCCAGCCTATAGGGGACAAGTCATTGCAATGAGTCATTGCTCTAATTCACTTGTTTAGCTAAAACTCAGCTTGAGCTGATGACCTCTGTAAACAATGGATTTTACATCAAAGAGGCAAACTGAGAGTTTAGAAAATGTGGAAAAGAGGTCACAGTGCCACCTGCTGGCTCTAAAGGAAAATTAAAAAAACAAAAAACAAATTCAGTATGCAGTATGTATAACACCACTACACATTTCCTTACTGGACTGTATCTATAAAAGTGCAGCAAACCTTGGATTATAACCCGGTGTAAAGTCTACCAGAAACGTTTAGGGGAATCTGTTAAGCTTTTATGGAAAAGGAGACAAATCTAGGTGTCAATTTAGTTTACCTAATATGTATTAGTATTAAGTATTCTAATTGTCAATCGCCTCTCCTGGACAGCAGTCTGGTCCCAACATAGAGTTGCCACCCATCCGGGATTCACCCGGACAGTCCGGGTTGTGAATCATGTGCCCGGGTTTCAGGTGTATTCAGACTGGGCTGCGGCTCCCCAAGTACCCAAGATTGTCACACACAGAACTGTTGCCATCCGAGAGCTGCAGGTGGCTGTCTGGGGGCAGGTTTGGCATCACTGGGGGGCAGGGTGATGATGTCAGCAATAGCAGTTTGGCCACAAAGCACGCAATGGCGCCGCATTACTACTCCACTTGGGGCAACCAAAGGCGTCCCAGGCTGATAAATTGTTCGGGTTTGGCTTGAAGAAAAGGTGGCAACCCTACCCCTTCCACTCCCATCTCTCTGGCGTCATCACTGGACAGAGAGGTCACCCACCATGGTGATGGGCTAGTAGAGAGGTGAAGGAGGGATGGCACCTCTGGGAGAACCGGCAAACATGAGCATGCCAGAGAACCCCAGGGTTTGGGGTTACCAAGGCACTCAAAATGGAAACCAAAGGGATAGGTGGCCAACTATCTAAGGCCTTCTCTACATTATCATTGCCCTCTGAAGAGCGATCCACAGAGGGCGTTTGGCAGGCATGAGAAGGCATTATGTTTCCCACCTGCCACCCTTAAAAGGCTGCGCCACCGTACCACAACCTTGCGCATTGCACTCGGTTGCTTGGTGACCCCATTCTCTTGGAAGGGTGATGTCCATGGCCCACCAAACACGGCAGCGAGGATACATTTTGCTGTGTTATAATGTAAAGCATCGTGGCCGCGGCGGGCGTATACCCAATTTATGGATGCCCGGGAATACGCTGAAAGACTGCCTGTTTTTACCACCCCCCCTCAACTGCATGTATAACAAATGCCCTCTGAAAAGTCATCCACTACAGAACACTTTTCAGAGGAGCCATCAACACTTTGTGTTCCCTTTCAAAGAATTTGCCTGAAATTTTCAGCTTTTTTGGATATTTTTGCTAAATTTGTTGCTTACAGTTTTTCTAAACGATCTGCTGAATGTTGGTTGCTTTTCGGCAAACCGCAAATTTACTAATTCAAGAAAACGGGCGCCCACCTCTGGTTATAGGGGCCCCATTCACACCTAGCATGGCGGGAACCCATGTTTGTTTTTTTTGTTAGGCGTGTTTTCGCATGACGCACATAGGGCGGCGCCGTTCACTTCAATGGGCTTCCCTATGTGTGAAAAACGCGGCAAAGAAGCTTCTGGAGCTATTTGGGCGCCGAGCTTTATCAGCTTTCCCACCGCGCCTTTTGCTGCATTTGCCGAACGAAAAAATGTTCATCCGCTAAGCGCGCCTGGGGCGCCGTTTACAATGAATGGCACAGCAAGCGTGACGCACAATTTCGCTCGTTCTTCCATACGTTTCCGAAACGCGTGCTTAACCCCTGCAATGCCGGGCACTTAGAATTCTTCCCTACCAGACCAATGCTCAGTGCTCAGTGCTCTTTCACTTTGAATGAGAATTGCGCGGTCGTCCAACGCTGCACCCAAACAACATTTTTATCATTTTGTTCCCATAAACAGAGATTTCTTTTGGGGGATTTGATCCCCTCTGCGGTTTTTATTTTTTTGCGATATAAACAAAATAAGAGCGAAAATTTTGAAGAATAAAAAAGTTTTTCTCTGTTTCTGTCACAAAACTTTGTAAATAATTACATTTTCTCCTTCACTGATGGGCACTGATATGCGGCAATGATAGGCAGCACTGATAAGCAGCACTGACAGGCACTGATATGTGGCACTGATGGGCACTCATAGGTGACACTGATGGGCACTGATAGGTGGCACTGATGGGCACTGATATGTGGCACTGGTAGACATTGATAGGTGGCACTGATATGCAACACTTACGGGCACTATGTGGCACTGATGGGCACTGATGGGCACTGATAGGTGGCACTTATATGCAGCACTGATGGGCAGTGATAAGCAGCACTGACGGGCACTGATAGGTGGCACTGATATGCAGCACTGATGGGCACTGATATGTGGCACTGATGGGCACTCATAGGTGGCACTGATGGGCACTGATAGGTGGCGCTGATGGGCACTCATAGGTGGCACTGATGAGCACTGATAGGTGGCACTGGTGGGCACTGATAGGTGGCACTGGTGGGCTCTGATAGGGGGAACTGGTAGGTGGCAATGGTTGGCACTGGTGGACACTGATAGGGGGAACTGGTAGGTGGCACTGGTGGGCAATGATAGGTGGCACTGGTGGGCCATGATAGGTGGCACTGGTAGGTGGCAACGGTGGGCACTGATAGGTGGCACAGGTAGGTGGCAATAGTGGGCACTGATACAGGGAACTGGTAGGTGGCACTGGTGGGCACTGATAGGGGGAACTGATAGGTGGCACTGGTGGGCACTGGTTGGCAGCAGGTGACAGATGCACTAATAGGGGCCCATTCCCTGGTGGCCTAGGGTGACATCTGCAGTGGGCACAGAGTGCCTTCCATGTTGGGCACTGTGCCCCTTACCTGATGGTCTAGGGTGGTCTCCCTGGGTAGGCACATCCCTGGTGGTCTCTCAGCAGGCTCCCTGGTGGTCTAGGGTGGCGATCCTAGGGGGGCTGTGCAGATAAGCAATCAGCACAGACCCCCCTGTCAGGAGAGCAGCCGATTGGCTCTCCACTACTTGTGTCTGCATACGCGAGTAGTGGAAACGTTTACTCTGTGACCAGCGGTGATTGGCCACGGTTGATCACATGGTAAAGAGCTTCCGATGGAAGCTCTGTACTGAGATCGGTAATGCTGGGGGTCAGACTGACAATCCACACCACCGATCGCCACGCTGCGTGGGCCCACGGGCACGCACCGCCATGTTATCCTGAGGACGTCATATGACGCCCAGCCAGGATAACAGAACCACTTCCCGGCCGTCATTCTGAATACAGCGGTAGGGAAGGGGTTAAACGAGCATCCAGGAAACCCCAAGTGAGGTTGCAGCCTCATTGGAAGGCCCAGTCACAGCGGGCGAAGCGTGAACTCTCCTTCCTGCACATTTTTGGCATCATTTTGCGCACATTTTTGCGTGACACGCATAGCTCTGTTCATTGGCTTGAATTGGCTGCCCTATGTACCACAAACATGGCACAGAGACTCCTGCACTTATTTGGGCATCAAACTTCCATACCGCGATTCACAGCGAGTTCTCCAGGCGACAAAACGCGTATCTGATTAACGCGTTTGAAGTGCCATTACAACGGACTTCCGCCCTGGGTGAAAAAAAATACAAATCCTGTAGCTGATGACTTTTAATATAAGGACACTCACCTGTCCTGGGAGCCTGCGATGTCGGCACCCCAAGCCGATCCGTCCCTCGGCTCCGGGAGCAGGCGCCGGCATTCTTACTAAGGGAAACACTTCCCAGCCTGTTTCCCACTGCGCATGCACAAGTCGCGGTTTGCTTTCCCAACGCTCCCTGCTGTCTTCTGGGACCTGAGGACATTGCGTAGATTGAAGCAAGTGGAAGTGAATACCTGGTTTTGACATCCCCCCTCCCCCCTGAAAAATGGCAAATGGAGGGGGGGATCCGATCAGCGGCAGTTGCATTTTAGGGCGGAACTCCGCTTTAACCTGCAGCGCGTCTTTCACGTGTTTCCAAAATGCTCGATCCTGAAAGGCGCACCAAAATGTGCGTTTTGTCGCGCGGACGGGAAACGCGACGGTGTGAATGCAGCCTAAGAACTCGATTTGTAATTTTGAGACAATTTGAAGAAAAAAAAAATTGACACAAAATATCATCCCGAATCTCGCGCTCCGCAATGAAGTCCACGTATTGCGACGACGCCTCGCAGGAGACATCAAAGAGCGACAACAACGGAAAACGGTTCACCCCGCAGCGAAGCATCAAACGCAGATCGGAGGCAATGAATTATTAAAGCGCTGTAAGATGAAGCAAAGCGATTGGCTGTGCCAGGCACCTGACTGCCTCCAAACGCCGACAGCTGTTTTAGTAATGAATCATTATTAGCGTTTCCTGCGGGCCTTCTGCCTTCTCTGCCATGTTGTTTTAGCTCCTAATGAAAGGTTTAATTAAATCACTTTCTCCGTCCTGAAAACTACACATGGCTGCATGACCTGAAAACTGCCGGGCTGCAACTTACACAGAGAACATTGCAAACACTGCCAAAAAATTATAATGAATGCACAATGCCGCCACGCAAACACTTTCGTTATTTATTTTGATTTAATTGGGATTTTGAAAGGTCGACAAATGTTTTATTGTAAGCCCAAGGTCAACTTTTCATGCAGCCACCCTGTACCATGCACTACCCCTGACCCTGGAACACGCCTGTTGGTGACCCTGGAACACGCCTGTTGGTGACCCTGGAACATTTACTGCCCCTGACCCTGGAACACGCCTGTTGGTGACCCTGGAACACGCCTGTTGGTGACCCTGGAACGTTTACTGCCCCTGACCCTGGAACATTTACTGCCCCTGACCCTGGAACACGCCTGTTGGTGACCCTGGAACACGCCTGTTGGTGACCCTGGAACACGCCTGTTGGTGACCCTGGAACGTTTACTGCCCCTGACCCTGGAACGTTTACTGCCCCTGACCCTGGAACACGCCTGTTGGTGACCCTGGAACGTTTACTGCCCCTGACCCTGGAACACGCCTGTTGGTGACCCTGGAACACGCCTGTTGGTGACCCTGGAACATTTACTGCCCCTGACCCTGGAACATTTACTGCCCCTGACCCTGGAACACGCCTGTTGGTGACCCTGGAACACGCCTGTTGGTGACCCTGGAACACGCCTGTTGGTGACCCTGGAACACGCCTGTTGGTGACCCTGGAACGTTTACTGCCCCTGACCCTGGAACGTTTACTGCCCCTGACCCTGGAACACGCCTGTTGGTGACCCTGGAACGTTTACTGCCCCTGACCCTGGAACACGCCTGTTGGTGACCCTGGAACACGCCTGTTGTTGACCCTGGAACACGCCTGTTGGTGACACTGGAACGTTTACTGAAACCTGACCCTGGAACACGCCTGCTGGTGACCCCGGAAGACGCCTGCTGGTGACCCTGGAACATTTACTACCCTTGATCCTGGAATTAGGATCACATCCAATCGATACAATGTTTCAACTGGTTGAGACTATGCAATGATAGGTTCAGGCAATGTAACAACCAGATAAGACAATGTATCGACTGGACAAGATAATGTGTTGAGTGTAGAAGGCAATGGATCGATTGGATGAGACAGAGTTTCGCTATATTGTCTCAGCCAGTCAATACATAATCTCATCATCTCCATACATTGTCTGGCCCAGTCACCATTTACATTTAGCCTCCCTGGCAGAGGAAATCACATGAGGAACATTGTCCCCCTGGTGAGGAGGAATAGAAGGAGAAATGTCCCCCCGGTGAGGAGGAATAGAAGGAGAAATGTCCCCCCGGTGAGGAGGAATAGAAGGAGAAATGTCCCCCCGGTGAGGAGGAATAGAAGGAGAAATGTCCCCCCGGTGAGGAGGAATAGAAGGAGAAATGTCCCCCGGTGAGGAGGAATAGAAGGTGGAATGTCCCCCCGGTGAGGAGGAATAGAAGGAGAAATGTCCCCCCCGGTGAGGAGGAATAGAAGGAGAAATGTCCCCCCGGTGAGGAGGAATAGAAGGAGAAAAGTTCCTCCAGTTGGGAAATAAGGGAAAGTTTTAATCTTTTTGGCTGAGCCGGCAGAAAGCGCCTCGGAATCGTTGACCTCGGCGATGGAGCCGCGGCGATCCTCACTAATCCTAATTAGGAGACTCTTCTGACGGTCGGCTTTGCATCATCGTTTACAAGAGGATTTGCAGAGCGCGCTTTATCCCGCCCCACCTAATTAAGGCCATCCGGAGCGCATAATGCGTGTTTGGCGAGCCGGCTGGGAAAGTCGCCCGCCGCCGTGAATTCAGCTTTTTCGCAAATTGATATTGATTTCTACGCAAAGCGAAAATCTACCGACTCCCGAGCCGGAGTTCAGTCTTAATTTGCGGCCAATCGTTAGAGAGGGGAAGGTGCAGCCGTGGCGGTTTGCGGTAAATGGCGCTGTGGGAGGGGATTTTGGGGTGCGAGGTATGAGGGTGCGCGCCTAAAATTGCAACTCCGGTCACTCACCAAAGTTCACTGAGGTTGTGTAAAAAAATAAAATAAATAAGAAACAAATGTGAAATGACCTCATCCCTCCGTGGTCGTGCGCAGAAGCGAACGCTTGCGTAAGTTGCCCACGCACATTTATATTCGGATGTTTACATTCCTTGCAATAGGAATAAAAGTGATAACAAAATTAAAGGGATAGCGTAAATAAAATACAAAATCAATAAGAAGCCCCCTCCTCAAATTCCCCCTTCCAACACAAATCCCCCCTCCCCCAATCTCCTTGTGGTGCCCCCCCACCTCTCATGATACCACAGTGCCCTGGGCAGCTGCCCCTACTGCCGCCCCTTGTCCCACCTTGCCTGGCACCCTGGGTTACATTCACCTAACATTCTCCTTGGGTGCGATTTATTGGAGGAGACCTGTACACTGCCAGCTGTGCCTGCCCTCTCCTGCCCGGCTGTCATGCCAATCAATGCTTGCAGAGTCTCTGACCCAAAACAACTTCATCTCTCGCCATCACTGGGCGCATGCTTGCTTCAGGCCAGCGAGCCAGAAAACGTTGAAGCCGGGCGATGAACGTTTTGAGAAGGGTGGGCATCAATGGCAGCAACCTGCTTCCACCTCTCCATCTAATCCCCCCCCCCGGGCATTGCCATCATGCCGCCCTCATCTTCTCCGGCTCCGTGGCCTCTTATGATCGCTGGCGCCCCCCGGAGTAAATTATATTTAATTCACTTTTCTTTCTTCGCGATATAAATATTTCTGCGCCCTCCGGGGGGTAATTCTCCCTGCGGGTTGTTAATGCGCAGCGCGTGTTCAGGCGCGTGGGGTGCGAATATCTGCCCGGCATGTCCCGGCTTGTGGGCGCCGATTTCTGAACGGTAAAAAAATTCTCTGTGAGGAGCCGGCTGAGCTCAATCTCCGTGGGGTCAGAGACGCGTTACCGGCGCGAGAAATCCGCCCGCCGCGCCACCGCGCCAACATACCTGGGGGGGGTTTAAAGGGGAACTCTGAATCTCAGCACATTGTTCACAGGGTGCAAGCGGAATGTGAGCTATCAGATATACTTCATGGGCCGGGCACCCAACAGCCTTGTGTGGCCCTTGGGGCCCCTGCAGGCTGTGGTGTGTTTTGGAGCTCACGCAATGCGTTTCCAGTCTTTTAGATCGCGTTCACACTTGGCGTTTCCTGAGCGCGGGACAAAACGCACACGAAACACGCTTTTCACGCGTTTTGGAACTGCATGAAAAATGAGCTGAAAAACACGCATTTTGCTTATAATAGTTAATAAGTTAAAGGCACCCCAAAGGCGGTTAGCGGGCACGCGTTTTGCCATGCGGCAAAAGCATTATTCACTCACGTCTAATATAATGGGTTCCCAGTCTTTTAGAAAGCATTCGCACTTGGCGTTTCCTGAACGCGTGACAAAACGCACATGAAACACGCATTTTGCCCTGCGTTTTTGGAAACCGGGCTGCAAACGCGCGTTTCACTTACGGTACCGATAATAATTCATGGCGCCCCAAATGCGGTTATCAGACACGCGTTTTGCCGTGCGGCAAACACCGTAATCACTCAAGTATCATGTAATGTTTTTCCAGGAGGTTGGACCGCGTTCATACTTGGCGTTTCCTGAGCGCGTGACAAAATGTACAGAAAACGCTCTTTGCCACGCATTTTGGAACTGCATGAAAAATGAGCTGAAAACACGCATTTCGCTTATAATAGTTAATAAGTTAAAGGCACCCCAAAGGCGGTTAGCAGGCACGCGTTTTGCTGTGCGGCAAAAGTATTATTCACTCATTCGCACTTGGTGTTTCCTGAACGCATGACAAAACGCACATTTTGCCGCAATTTGCCTACAAGACGCAAACTGCCAACACATTTAGCTTGTGGTGCCAAAGTGGTTAGCAGACACGCGTTTTGCCACGCACCAAAACGCCATATTCACTCACGCCTCATGTAATGCATAGACTGAGAGGGCATTTGGGAGGCAATTTAGTATTCCGCACCTCAATCCCATGAATTTACCATAAAACAACTAAGAACCTTTGTGGGATTTTTAGGGTGCCAACAATCATAGAGAAATCAATTTTATATAAAAAAAGAAATTCATTTTTATTAACATTGCTGTTAAAAAAAGACAAAAATTGATCCCTCCCTATCCCCTTTCAGGATGCCGGGCGCATGAATACCTATGGTGGGGGATGGGGAGTGTTTTTTGAAGCACTGATTGGAGCCAGAGGCTCTAATAGGCTCCAAAATACAGTGGGCTTGGGATGCAGAGCATTGCCCAGTTGTGTTGCAACAATGAATGAATATTCGCTGTTGCAACACTGATCCTTCTCCCAGCCAATCAGGAAGCAGGTCTGATACCCGTCATATGATTGGCTGAAAGGACAGGCGATCCTATTGGACACCTAGGAGAAGAAGGGAGTGGCCGCACAGAAGACACAGGAGCCCACCCGCCATCCATAGAAGCCCGCTACTGCTGGAGCCTGTAACCCGCAAAGCCCGCAACCCGCCGAAGCCCTCCATTGCCACCAGAGCCCACTGCCCGCCGAAGCCCGCCACTGCCACCAGAACCCACTGCCCGCCGAAGCCCGCCACTGCCACCGGAGCCCAAAACCCACCGAAGCCCGCTGCTGCCACCAGATCCCGCCATCCGCCGAAGCCCGCCACTGCCACCGGAGCCCACAACCCACCGAAGCCCGCCGCTGCCACCAGATCCCGCCATCCGCCGAAGCCCGCCGCTGCCACCAGAATCCACTGCCCGCCGAAGCCCGCCGCTGCCACCAGAACCCACTGCCCGCCAAAGCCGAGCCGCTGCCACTAGAGCCCGTAACTTGCCGAAGCCCGCCACTGCCACCAGAGCCCACAACCCACCAAAGCCCGCCGCTGCCACCAGAGCCCACTGCCCACCAAAGCCCGCCACTGCCACCAGAACCCACTGCCCACCGAAGCCCGCCGCTGCCACCAGAACCCACTGCCCACTGAAGCCGAGCCGCTGCCACCAGAGCCCGTAACCCGCCGAAGCCCGCCACTGCCACCAGAGCCCGCTGCCCGCCGAAGCCCACCACTGTTACCAGAACCCACTGCCTGCCGAAGCCCGCCACTGCCACCGGAGCCCCCTGCCTGCCGAAGCCCGCCACTGCCACCGGAGCCCCCTGCCTGCCGAAGCCTGCCACTGCTACCAGAGCCCACTGCCTGCAGAAGCCCACTCCTGTCACTGGAGCCCGCTGCCCACCGAAGCCCACCACTGCCACCGGAGCCCGCTGTCTGCTGAAGCCCATCGTAGCCACCGGGCCCGCCAGACTGCCGCTGCCATCGGAGCCCTCTGCCCGCTGAACCTACTGCTGCCCGCCAAAGCCCCGCCACTGCCATTGGAGATCACTACCCACCAAAACCTGCTACTGCCACCGGAGCCCGCTGCCCGCCGAAGCCCACCAGAGCCTGCAATCTGCCTGCCAGGACCTGCTTCCTTAAGTGCGCGGGGGGGGGGCTGATAGATGCCACCAACCAATGAGGGGGTTGTTTGCTGCCCCCCCAAAAAAAACACTGGCCGCCACTGGAGGTGAATTTCAAGGTTTTCTGTCTATTGATTCCTCTTCTCTGTTGGTTTTTCAGACTTCGGATCGGATGAAAGGTCCAGTTTTGGATAAAATGACAGAAATCTGACGCTCAGAATGAATCCATCGTCATTCCCACAATGATCCCAGCTCCTTCCTTCTGATGATTGATGGAGAAAAGATGGAGAGATCAATAGAGAAAATGGTTTGTTCTTCTCCTATAGAAGAGAAAGTCCTACAAAGCCCCGGAGCTCAGAGATTCCAGGAGACCCCAATCCATCTTCTGGGGTCGGACAACATAGAGATTAATAGACGGATAGAACATCCTCCATCCTCCGCCGTCTTCTGTGTGGCAGCCATTGACCCGTATAAAGACGATTTCATTATATCTACCGACAACAGCAACTGAGAGTTCCACCATCCCCCCATTTATCTATATAATTACAGCGCCTGTTACCCCCCTACCACCTTGAGAGTCAAC
>BLSH010448290.1:86261-97795 GCA_018402905.1 Glandirana rugosa | reverse complement strand
CTTTCTACCAAGTTTAGGGGGTAGGTCTGAAGATAATAACTTGGTGTAAGTCCACGAGGACAACAGGGGTCCTTTTCAGTACTCCAACAGGACAAACCTTCTCACTCGTCAAGTGTTTTGGAAGTTTACGGGTTAGGGGAAAGGGAAGATGGGAACGTTTTGTTTCTTGCCCAGATTGGGTACTTGCACGAAACTAGATTTGGTAAGGTAACATCGAGACCGACCTACAACTCCCAGCAACAGGACGACCTTCCCCTTGGAGGCGGGCTGTTAGAGTTTGCAAAAGACTTGAGACCGGGGCGGAGGTTCCCCTTCCAGCAGGACAACGACCCTCAACATCCAGCCAGAGCTACAATGGAATGGTTTAGATCAAAGCACGTTCATGGGTTAGACCCGTTCTTTGTTTTGCAAGGGTAGAAGGGAAAGGGGATTGGGCATTTGAAGGTTTTGTGAACTGCTCACTCTTCCAAACAGGACAACCTCATGACTTTTCCTGGGGACAACAGGAGCACCTGAATGTGGTTCAATAATAGAAGTCTGGATGGGGGATTTGAACCATCTTTCCATTAGGACCCCAGATGTTTTACAAGACCACCCAATGTCTTTCTTCTTAGGTCTTTTCACTATCACCTTGTCAGTATGTAAAGATCTCCCAAAGCTCCGGTTCTCTGTGGGTTTTGTCCGGTTGCTGTAGGGCTGTGGAATGAACATAAAGTCCCACGCAGCTTCGTCACCCCATGTATCGCGTTTTGTCTCTACTTCTTCTGTAATCTCCCGGGGAGCACAGGGGTAGTCATAGCCGTACTCTAGGACAACCTTGCGCTGCACAAGTCTCTGCAACCGGGAGAATTTAGGCAAACTTTGTCTATCACCTTTTCCATAGACAGTTATTTCCTTTATTGATGAGGAGGGTGAAGGCTTCATTCTGCGCTCAACCCCGAGCGTAAGTGCGAGGAGGGGACAGATCAGGGGCTCTGTTAGCGTAGGTTTCACAAAACCCCAAGTTCCTGGCACACTGGATAAGGATGGAAGTTTTCTCACGGGTTCCATCCTGCTGCTCCAAATACAGAGATCCTTCCTTCTCTGAAGCCTCACAGTCCCACTCTGTGCCCACTTCTGATCCCCCATCGGCTATCCCTTCCTCTATAGACCCATAATGGCATAAGAAGCTGGGGGATCCAACATCAACAATCCCCGGTCTTTCTTCACTTGAAGGACTGGTGGACTCTGACCTCTGAGTTGGATGGGTCTCTTCTGTAGCTTTATCGGCCGAAAAATGGGTCGCGGGGATGGCTACTGATAGCTTCTGTATTTGCTGTCCTGTCCTCTTTGGCTCTATACTTTACACCATCGATAGGCCGGTCTCCTGGGTTTGGCAAACCGTGGTATGGGTGTAAACCACGTAAAGCACGTCTGTCTCCCCCGAAGCAGTCAGGGTGATGGGCATAGGCATTTCTGTGGTAAAGCCCATCTCCAAGTAACTTGTAGGGCCCTTGGCTGACAGTCACTAGACTGTAGCTGCAGCAGCATCTCCCCACAATGGCCGCACTGACCCCAGGCACGCAGTCTCACCGTCACCCGTTGGCATCTGCCACATACCAGACTGATGTGTTCCTTGTCTTTGGTACTGACTTTGACTCTTGAATAAACTTTGCATTTTCCACTCTCTAACAGTATGGCTGCCCTAAACACTGTAGAACAGACATTAGCATAACACACTTTCTCTTTGATTGCGGTCCCTCAATCCACACGGCAAGACATGGCAACGTCTCAAACACTTTATCCGGCCATTGCTAGTGCCATCCACTACTGCGATAATTCAGGGGATAAATCCCGGACGAGCCCCCACGTGTAGCAGAACCCCCGAAGGAGCTGTTAATTTATATATGAGCAGCATATATAAGCATCAGTTTTGATGCTTTATTGTAGAACTTGCATAGGAGAAGGGAATGGATGGGATACTCCAGATGAATGGACTTCAGGTGAGGACAACTTCTCCCTATCTCTGTACAGCAGACTGCCAGTGACACTACATAGCAGACTGATCTCAGTGAAAGAAGTCCCCTTCCAAGCAATTAAGGAACGGCCGGACCTTGCATCTTCAAGACACTCGCCAGTGTCTCCTTTTAGCTCAATGTAGCAAGCCGACTACCAATAACACTTCATGGCAGGCTGATTCCTGTGTCTCCTTTCCTAGCTCACACACCCAGTTAGCTGATTATGAGGAGCAGGAGGGAAATTCTAACAACTAAGTCTCAGGGATCCCTTCTTAGGTACTCACATCATGTCCCAGGACAGCCGGTAGCCTCTCTCTCCCAACTTTCAAGCGAGACTTTGCCACTGTGATACCAGGCCGGATCCAAGGACGCCCCCCTCTGTCAGATTTTAAGAACTCTGGGCTGTAGCTTCAGCAACCCCAGCTAGGCCTCGACCAGGCCCAGCATCCACAGCTTCCTGGATAGACCTCAAGCCTAGCAGCCAGGAGCTGAACACACAACTCCACCCCTGAGGTCTGGATGGGCTGGAACTCCTGACCTTGAGCCCATGTGCTCCTTTTTATATGAATGTGTTCACCCAAAATGCAGTGGGGCACCTCCCCTGCTAATTGCTCAGAACCACACCCATATACACCTGCTGTCACTGGCTGGGTTCTCCTCCCACTGTCCAATAGGAACCCAGACTGCTGGACAGCTTAAACCTTTCCAGACCACATAAATCAGCACCAGAGCACACCGAGCAGACCTCAAATCCAGGCTCTCTGATAAGCAAACAGCACATAAATTTACCTATCTGCTCTCCGATTAAGCAGAGAAAGCCAAAAACTATTTACACTCCCTAATACCCAAACTAGAGGGCGCTACATACCTATTATCTATCTATCTATCTATCTATTATCTATCTATCTATCTCTCTATTATCTATCTATCTATCTATCTATCTATCTATCTATCTATCTATCTATCTATCTATCTATCTATCTATTATCTATCTATCTATCTATTATCTATCTATCTATTATCTATCTATCTATCTATCTATTATCTATCTATATATCTATCTATCTATCTATTATCTATCTATCTATCTATATATTATCTATCTATCATCTATCTATTATCTATCTATTATCTATCTATCTATCTATCTATCTATCTATCTATCTATCTATCTATCTATTATCTATCTATCTATCTATCTATCTATCTATCTATCTATCTATCTATCTATCTATCTATCTCTCTCTCTCTCTCTCTCTCGGACTGAGTCTGTAGTTTGTGTAATTAGGAGGATCAGTAAATTGCAGAGGACGCGGCGGTGGCGGCGGCGGAAGGAATATGCGCGGTTTGCCAGGATTGGGTTAGTCAGGGGAAAGCTACAGAAGCTCATTAAATTGACTTGCATGGAGAATCATTGGTAACACAGGGCTGTGCAGAGACAGTAATCTGCGTTACTACAAATGAGAATGCGGACGGTGCGTTTCCTAATACAGATGGCGCCATTAAATTGCCTCTTCATAATTCTAGGTGGAGATGAAGTGTGAGGCCGATGGTCACTTTATTAGCAGAGAATTGTGCGCCCTTCATCAATAATGAGAGCAAATAGCTGCAATGATTTGTGCAATGTAATGACCTGAGGACACCTTACTGGAGGAAGACCGGTCACCGGGGAATTCTATTGGATGCTGCTGGGTGATGGCAGCTGGAAATAGAGGGTCAGCTCTTCTGCCTACATAAACAGTGTGTGTGGGGGTGTCTATACTGTATATACTGTGTGTATCATTAAGATTTATACATAAGGAACAAACATATTAAAGTCAAGTAATATGAAATGCGGCATTGTGTACTCCTTCAGTCATGAAGGCACCTGTGACATCACCATGGCCTTGTGTGGGTCAGATGATGTCATAGCAGCTTAAATGGCAGCAGTCCCACACAGAACTTGTATGGGCGTTTCATGAAGATGTGTTTTGTGTGTTTGCAGGATAGCAGATTCAGGGACTTTCAATATCTCATTTCCTGCCAGCCAATCTGTTGAGGAAGCTCCAGAGTCCTGTGTCAGCGATGTGTTGCTGGAGGCCCTGATAAGAAAATATAAAGTCATGGTTATGGGTAGGTAGGCATGGTTATGGGTAGGTAGGCATGGTTATGGGTAGGTAGGCATGGTTATGGGTAGGTAGGCATGGTTATTGGTTCATTCAGAACCAGGAAGGGCGCTGTCAATGCTGGACCAGTCAAGAACAAAAGGGTGGGATGCTCATAACATCATTGGTATGGCCACAAGGGCATTGACCTAAGATGGTCATGTGGCCATATTAAGTCAATGATGTGCTGATGGTAAAGCATTGATTGCTGCCAAGCAGCTTGCTTCTGGGTTCAGACCAAACCCCGATTCATCCCTGGTCACCAGCACTCCACATAAATGCATTTTACACATTTGTTGTGAAGACAGCCTAACTCAGTGGCCTCCAAACTGTGGCCCTTTGCTTGCCTTTATCGGGGCCCTTGGAATACTTTTCCTCCAACTGGTGGCATCATTCCTTCTACTGAAACCAACAATAAGGCACTATTTCTCCCAGTAAAACTAATGATGCCGGGGCATTTTCTTCTCCCACTGGCCACAGTCCGGCCCTCCTAAAGCCTGAAGAACAGTAAACTGGCCCTTTGTTTAGAAAGTTTGGAGACCCCCTGACCTAATTCATAGGAAACCAATATTTTAGGGTCTTACAGGGACCCTTCCTCCAGGTAACTTAGCCACTATGACACCACGAGAGACTCCAAAATGGGGACACTGTCTTCATCATAAATACTCATGTATTTTAAGTTCATTATCCTTCCTATCGTTGTATCTGGTTCTGCCATGGCACCATTCATAAGAATCACTTCAAGCGCTCACCAATTATTTATAGGCCAAGTAATGTGAAGCTTCTTCTTAGACCTTATTTATTGGGCCAGCTGGCCAACCTCTGCTACGTTCAGTGGGTTAGAACAGGCTCTGAGAAAACCATTGAACCCTATTCTGGAAGGAGCCTTCATCCTTTGGGAGTCGTCCCCTCTGGGCAGAGGAGCCATTGAGAAGGCTGTGTGCCCGGGTTTAAGGGGCCCCAGGAGTCTACAGGGTATTGCCACAGGCTGTGGACTTGGAGGCCATGTGGACATAGTTGTGTCCTATGGTTGCAATTGTGGCTGCTGTGCTCCAGTTTAGACTGTGCAATGTTTCTTGATGCTGAGATCCACCCAGCAGCTGCTAGCTAAGGAGATGTAGAAGCCCCTGAGAGTTTGGCCATTCAACGCCCTCCTGTTCTCTACTGCTTATCAAGTTGAAACCATTCATGTTCATTGAAAATGTGATACATACTTGGGAACCGGGTATCCTAGAAGGGAGCCCCCCCTACAGGTTAGAAAACCCTCTCACTTTTCTTAAACCCAACATGATTGTAAAGGGGCTCAAAGTCCTTGGTTGCAGGCCTGGTCCATCAGAGGTTGGGCCGAACCCAGGGACCAGAAGATGCCAGGGTCGCAGACCAGAAGGTAAGTAGTTTAGACAGGGAGACCATCTCAATTGCCAAGCCGGCCAACTTATCTTCTTCATGAAATCAACCATTTCCCAACCCCGCCAGTCTCTAATTTTGTCCCCCCCAGGCATAGGCTACCCTCCAATCTGTGGGAATTCCGAGAATTAATCCACATTCATCTTTAATTCCTCTTTACGGCTTGAAAGATATACGGTAAAGGGTTCTATTATTAGCATGGTTCCATCTTTCATTGCTGGCCAAGTTCAGCTTTTTTGCCCACTAACAGGGAATTCCTCTGAAGTGATCTGCCAACTGCCTTCATGGGGCGCCCTTATGGAAGGAACAGGTGGCATTCCCCACAAAAGTGAAGGGCGTTAACCGGGGTATTTCAGGATTTGTGCTCCGACCCTCACTCTTCCTAATACCGAAAAACCTCCTCTCACTCCCTTTCTCTATTGATACCCCAGAATGAAAAGAAGATGGGGACCCCTAGAGGGAACCAAAAGAAACACACCGTCCACCCACCAGTAGCTATACCACCCAATGGCCTTCAACCTATCTGCGTATGAAATGTCTCCGTTTCCCTGGAGATAGCTGTGCCTATCGTGACTTCCTGGCTCCACCATCCTTCTGCAGCCATTTCAAGGGCTTTCCCTTACTCTTCGATTTTAACCGCATCAAGACCGGAATACGGATAAATACCTTGCAGCTTTGAGGTGGTCTCCCAGGGTTATGGCTGAAGCTATCAGCCAGAGGCTGGCCTTCTCATGAAAGCGTTCCAAGCGGCTCATGAGCACCTGGAATGCTTTTAGAAGCGGTTGGAGGCGACTTACCTCCCGCCGGTGTTTCTCGGGATTACCGTTTATAACGACGCGCCCAAGAAACGATCTGAGGTGCTGGTCCTGAGCGTGGAACACCCCCACCTCTCTGTCCTGAGCGTGGAACACCCCCACCTCTCTGTCCTGAGCGTGGAACACCCCCACCTCTCTGTGCTGAGCGTGGAACACCCCCACCTCTCTGTGCTGAGCGTGGAACACCCCCACCTCTCTGTCCTGAGCGTGGAACACCCCCACCTCTCTGTCCTGAGCGTGGAACACCCCCACCTCTCTGTCCTGAGTGTGGAACACCCCCACCTCTCTGTCCTGAGTGTGGAACACCCCCACCTCTGCGGCCGTAGTCCATAGCAGCTGGCAGCCACCAAGTGAAAGAGCTGTGAATTGTTGCTAAGTGAGATGGAGAGAAATAGTTGTGCTGTGCAGAGTAAAGGGGGACCCAAAAACTTAGCGTCTCTTTGAGTCAATTTACTCCACGACAAACTCGCTCATCCATGTCTTTATGGACCTTGCTTTGTGCAGTGGTCCAAATCATTTGTTGGAGGGGGGATTATGGTGTGGGGGTTGTTTTTCAGGAGTTGGGCTTGGCCCCTCAGGGGTTGGGCTTGGCCCCTCAGGGGTTGGGCTTGGTCCCTTAGTTCCAGTGAAGGGAACTCTTAAGGCGTCAGCACACCAAGACATTTTGGACAATTTCATGCTCCCAACTTTGTGGGAAGAGTTTAGGGATGGCTCCTTCCTGTTCCAACATGACTGCCCACCACTGCACAAAGCAAGGTCCATAAAGACATAGATGAGCGAGTTTGGGGTGGAGGAACTTGACTGGCCTGCACAGAGTCCTGACCTCAACCCCATAGAACACCTTTGGGATGAGTTAGAGAGGAGACTGTGATCCAGGCCTTCTCATCCAACATCAGTGCCTGACCTCTGGAAGAATGATCAAACATTCCCATAGACACCCCTAAACCTTGTGGACGGCCTTCCCAGAAGAGGTGAAGCTGCAAAGGGTGGGCCAACTCAGTACTGCCCCCTACAGACTAAGACTGGGATGCCAATAAAGTCCATGTGCGTGTAAAGGCAGGCGTCCCAATACTTTTGGTATTATAATGTATGTGAGTGCAAAACCTCAAACCCAGACAGTCTATAAGTATCCATGGCAATGCCTCTCTACCGTGTGCATGAAGAATGCATTTTGCGGCACGGAACTACAATGCAGAGATGCCAATCCAGCTTTCTCCTTTAAAAAATAAGTTGGCTTCATCAATCGTAAAAAAATAAAAATTAGAGAAAAGTTCCACCTTGACGTCTGCAGCAGAATAATTCCACGCTGAGTCATGCGGCGCTCTGCGATTCCTCACCAGGGCCGCGTCTGCCCATCCACAGCAATTATAAGCGGAAGACACGGAGCAGAGATCTTCAGAGATTTTTTAATCCCAATCTCAGCAATTTTAATGGAGATTTCCTGATGGGGAATCGCTTGTGACAATGGCTGACCTTGTTTCTTAGACGATGATTGGGCGTGCGTTACGGCGGCGGCGGCCGGACTCACCGAGCGAATGAGGAGGAAGACGCCGGATCAATGGAATCGCAATTTCCTGCGCTGGGCTCTGAAAAATAAAGATAATTGACCTCTGGGCTATAATCAGAAAATAAGTGCGAGCAATGAACGCCGCCGCCCCCTCATGCTGCTTCGCCGGCGCAACGCAACATTCGTATCGAATTCATCTGAAAATTCGGGTGCCATTCTAATCCCACAAGTGAGGTCCCCGAGCGAAATCCAAATTTATTGTTGGTGGTTTCCAGAAACGGACGGACTATCTCAGTATCCCCAGTGCCCCCATCTATCTCAGTATCCCCAGTGCCCCCATCTATCTCAGTATCCCCAGTGCCCCCCATCTATCTCAGTATCCCCAGTGCCCCCATCTATCTCAGTATCCCCAGTGCCCCCATCTATCTCAGTATCCCCAGTGCCCCCCATCTATCTCAGTATCCCCAGTGCCCCCCCATCTATCTCATATTCCTCCCACTGATAACAATGATGGGACAGCTATGTAACTGAGAGAAAATGTGATTTTTTTAGTTCTTTTGCTGGATAAGTTTTATAGCAGAAAGTAAATTTCACATTTTTTATTTATTTATTTTTTTTTACAACAAAAAATAAATGACCCATAACGGTCAGGGCCATCTCTTTAGTTTTGATTGGACTGGGCAAACATTTTCTTGGGTCCAAATTCACTGATCGACTATTTGTAGGCAGTGCAGGGCTCATGGGGCAGCTGCTTTTGGGCCCCAGAATAACGACTGGGCCCAGGGCAGCTGCCCCTTTTGCCCTGCATTAACGACGGCCCTGCCAGTGGCGATCAAATCCCACCAACAGAGAGCTCTATTGCTGTTAATAAAAAAATTATGTAAATTTTGTTTGGATACAGCGTTGCACGACCGCGCAATTACCAGTTAAAGTAACGCAGTGCTGAATAACAGTAAATGGCCTGGTCATGGGGGGGGGGCGCTTCCGGAGCTGAAGTGGTAAAAAAGTAGCCAAAGCCTTCCTCCTGCCAGCATGCAGAGAATGCACCAATGAGGGCGAAACTCACAAAGGTCCCACTAATTCTGAGGTCTTCTGGTATAGAGAAGGGAATTATGGGGGGGGGGGTCTCGCTCCATGAAGCATACGGGAGACCCCCAGGTCCCTCCTATAAGGAGGAACATATTTATGCAGTACATGAACGATTGGTGTATTCTTGTACAGTATTTGAGTGTCTTGTTTAATGTTGTAGTTGCTATAAATCCCAGCGTCCCCTGAGGAAGCCCAATAGGGCGAAACGCGTTGGGCAGGATTCAGCACCGTTCACCTGCTTGTGCTCCTACATCGCTGTATTACCAGTCTGCTGTATTCTCTTCTAGTCTACTGACCGATTGTAGCAGAAAGACCTTTGGGTTTGATCAGCGCCGTCTCTTGGTCCTCCCTTTCTTGTGTATAGGGGTGCAGGTGAGGTTCGGCCATCTTTATCTCATTATTTTCCTCCTATAAGGAGGATGACTCTTTGGGTCGGGCCGCCCCTTTAATTTTACGCTCGCCGTTCTCTCGCCGATACAAAAATTACTTTTCTCATTTTCTTATTTTTTTTTCCCAAATTCTGCGCCGTCCATCAGAACCGCCTGACATCCTTCATGAGTGACAGCCGCCCCCCCAGTGTGACAGCCGTCAGCCTTCCCGCCGGGCAGCCGCCACCCCCCTGCAAAGTCAAGTAAACGACTTAATTACATTAATTGAAGTGCGATTCTCCTCGCCTCGGCCCATTCTTCTGCCGCGCGCCTTCTCTGCACGCCGGATTCGCCGAGCGCGGCGCGGAGAGATATTTCTGACAATGAAACACCTGGCAGAGTTCGCCAATTACGGTATTAAAATTACAAAGGATTTAGGGATCCGCGGTGAATCGCTTTGCATTTAAATGGCGGCTCCGTCTCTCAGTTCTTGGCCGGCGATCACAGGACGCCCCTTCCAGCTGTCGCCTTCCCAGCATGCACCGCGCCCAAACAACCGCCAGCCCGAGCCTCTGCCTCCCTTTCAAGGCGCTGTTCAGATGTTGAGTTTTCAGGTTTTGTTGTTTTGATTTATTTTTATTTTTTGTTGAAAGTCAAATTCAGGTAAAGAAAAGAAAACTCATTAAAGTGAATCTGCCGGTAACTTCACCCGCCGGCCAATAGAGATTCCCGACGTCACCCTATAGGGCAAGAGAATCCCTCTTCATTATCCACCCCTCATCACTAAAGCCTCCAAACACTCACAATGACACCAACAATAAGGCCCAATGATAGAACACAATTCATCCCAATGACACCAACAATAAGGCCCAATGATAGAACACAATTCATCCCAATGACACCAACAATGAGACCCAATGATAGAACACAATTCATCCCAATGACACCAACAATGAGACCCAATGATAGGACACAATTCATCCCAATGACACCAACAATGAGACCCAATGATAGGACACAATTCATCCCAATGACACCAACAATGAGACCCAATGATAGGACACAATTCATCCCGATGACACCAACAATGAGACCCAATGATAGGACACAACTCCTCCCAATGACACCAACAATGGGGCCCAATGATGGGATATAAGTCCTCCCAATGACACCAACAATGGGGCCTAATGATGGGACACAATTCCTCCCAATGACACCAACAATGAGGCCCAATGATGGGACACAATTCCTTTCAATGACACCAACAATGAGGCCCAATGATGGGACACAATTCCTTTCAATGACACCAACAATGGGGTCCAATGACACCAATGATGGGACACAATTCCTCCCAATAACACCAACAATACAGCACCAATCATGGGACACAATTCCTCCCAATGACATCAACAATGGGGCCCAATTATGGGACACAATCCCTCCTAATGATATCAACAATGAGGCCCAATGACGGGATATCATTTTTCCCAATGACACCAACAATGAGGCCCAATGATGGGACACAATCCCTCCCAATGACACCAACAATGAAGCCCAATGATGTTATACAATTCCTCCTATGGACACCAAAGATGGAGCATTGTTTTTTTCCACTGCTGCCTGGACCTTTTCTACTTCCAGTGGCCACAGTCCACCCCCCCCTAAAATCTGAAGGACAGTAAGCTGGCCCTTTGTTCAGAAAGTTTGGAGACCCCCTGACCTAGAGCTTAGGGAGGGAGGATTCAAATACCCAACCTGAATTTCCTGTCCTTGAGCTCCAATCAGTGACTTTCCCTAGGCTGAGATGATGTCATCAGTCTTCTGCAGGCAGGAGGAAGCATTTCCGCAGTCTCCCCTCCCCCTGTGATCAGACTGTACATTGTAACTTTGTATCACGTCACAAGGTGAGAGGCTGCAGCAAGGGGCTGATCTGTGTGCAGCATTTGTGAGCACAGTCACCAGAGTTTACATGATTGACCTCCATTCAGTGACTTTGCCTAGGCTGAGATGATGTCATCAGTCTGCTGCAGGCAGGAGGAAGCATTTCCTCAGTCTCCCCTCCCCCTGTGATCGGATGGCAACGTTGTAACGTTGTAGCAAGTCAGAAGGTGAGAGGCTGCAGCAAGGGGCTGATCTGTGTCCAGCGAGAGTGGAAGACTGAACGATGTTGCAATGTTGCAACGGTAGGCTAGTGTCCCCCTCCCCTC
>BLSH010448290.1:67802-85934 GCA_018402905.1 Glandirana rugosa | reverse complement strand
GAGACCCCCTGACCTAGAGCTTAGGGAGGGAGGATTCAAATACCCAACCTGAATTTCCTGTCCTTGAGCTCCAATCAGTGACTTTCCCTAGGCTGAGATGATGTCATCAGTCTTCTGCAGGCAGGAGGAAGCATTTCCGCAGTCTCCCCTCCCCCTGTGATCAGACTGTACATTGTAACTTTGTATCACGTCACAAGGTGAGAGGCTGCAGCAAGGGGCTGATCTGTGTGCAGCATTTGTGAGCACAGTCACCAGAGTTTACATGATTGACCTCCATTCAGTGACTTTGCCTAGGCTGAGATGATGTCATCAGTCTGCTGCAGGCAGGAGGAAGCATTTCCTCAGTCTCCCCTCCCCCTGTGATCGGATGGCAACGTTGTAACGTTGTAGCAAGTCAGAAGGTGAGAGGCTGCAGCAAGGGGCTGATCTGTGTCCAGCATGTGTGAATACAGAAGAAGATGGCCCTGCAGGAGCATTGGGGGGGGGGGGGCATTTCTATAGGAGGGACCTCCTAGTCTTCTGTAGCTTCTCAGTGCTCCCGCCGGGCCGCCTTCCCTTTGTCAGGTGTGTGATTGTCCTCTCAGGTGATCGAGCGTTCCCCTCCTATGGGCGATCTCCACCCCACTCAGCACCTAACGGGGAAATAATTGCCGAGTCGGCGAAAGGTCCTCCTATAGAGGCCGCCGTATTGATCCCACCCACGGCATTGAACGGCGAGGCGGTTTGCGGGGGTTATTTGGATTAAACTCCTCTTCATGCAGCAATCGATCGGCCCGCTCATTCTGTTTGACTTTCCTCAACGGCCGTCCTAATTTGTATCCACAGACAAGATAAATGGGCCGGCTCATTAGGAAACACGGCGAGCCGATAACCCCCCCCCCCGGCTGACCGCCGCCTCCCACGCACCCCGCAAAAAAATAAATATATTGTGAGAAAATAAACTGAGGAGATCCCATAAACCGAAAACTGGGATGAGGATTAACCACTCGCTGACCATGTGGTGCCAACCCGCCGCACATAGGAGCAAAAGGTTGCTCAGAGCGTGCCCGCTGTGCGCTCCCGGCACAGTCATTGGCAGCTCCCGGTCTCCACTTCACTGTCCCATCCCCCCGCCTCCCGATCATGTGACCACTGTGACAGCCAATCGCAGCTATCACGTGACTGCCCCCCCCGGCTTTAAGACACAACATAATGGTTTCTGAGAGCGTGCCCGCTGTGCGCCCCTGGCACAATCACTGGCAGCTCCCAGTCTCCATTTATGATTGGTTGTCCCGCCCCCCCCCTTACCCATCATGTGACCACTGTGACAGCCAATCGCAGCCATCAAGTGACCCCCCCCCCACACTTTAAGACCCAGTTCATTGCTTTCTTAGAGGGTGCCCGCTGCGCGCTCCCGGCACAGTCGCTGACAGCTCCCGGTCTCCAGTTATGATCGGCTGTCCCCTCTCACCACCTCCTGATTATATAACCACCGTGACGACCACTCACAGCGATCACTTGACTGCCCCCTGATTTAAAACCCAGTACAATCGTTTGTGAGAGGGTGCCCGCTGCGCGCTCCCAGCACAGGCTGTCCCCACTCGCCGTCTGATTATGATTGGCTGTCTCAGTCATGTGACCACTGTGACAGTTAATCACTGGAAAGACCACCCCCCCAAAGTAACCACATGTCCTAGGTTTCCCGGGACAGTCCCGCATTTTGCAGGTCAGCCCTGGGTCCCGAGCACCTTCATTCCAGGGCAATACAGGGTCCCGGAATGAAACTGACGCAGCGACCCTGCACAGTGCATTCTACACCCTGATTGGGCAAAGCTGACAGCGGGCTTCCCTGCTGACAGCTGAATAATAAAAAAACATTGCCAGTAAAAAAAAATAAGAAAAAAACGAAAACTTTGTGGGGTCCCCCCATCCATGCTGGGTCTGTGACGTCACAAGTGGGCGGTGCCAACAGGTGATGTTGCCAGGTGGCCCCGCCTCTTACCTATATAAGAAATGTCATTGGGCGGAGCCTGCAGTAGGCAGACGACCTTCATGGACAGCGGGAGCCTTTTTTTCTTTTTCAGGTCGGTGTCGTGATGGACGGTGGATCCCATCGAGGGACTTCCTTTTTTTCTTTTTTATTAAAGGATTTGTCAAAAACTGTGCACTGTGTTTCTTACTTTGTGACACTTTTTTGGTGAATGGGTAGGGGTACAATGTGGGGGGGGGGCGGGATTCCTATAAAGCCCCCAGCCTGCAGACCCCCACAACCACAGTCCAGGGATGTGGGGAAGAGACCCTTGGCCCCATCAATATGAGGACAAGGCGCTTCACCCCAAAGCACCCCCCCGTGTTGGGGGCATGTAGCCTGGTATGGTTAAGGAGGATGAGGGCACTCGCTCACCCCCCCATTTTCCTGACCCGTCAGGCTGCATGCTCAAATAAGGGTCTGGTATGGATCTTGGGGGGACCCCACACCATTTTTTCATAGATTTTTTCTTGCCCGCACCGCGTGTCAATTTAAATGGCCTTGACTTGTTTTTTGTTAGAAATGTCAGTTTTGCTGCAACAGGTTCTATACACGGTACAGATGCTGCAGCAGGTTCTATACATGGTACAGATGCTGCAGCAGGTTCTATACACGGTACAGATGCTGCAGCAGGTTCTATACATGGTACAGATGCTGTGACAGGTTCTATACACGGTACAGATGCTGCAGCAGGTTCTATACACGGTACAGATGCTGCAGCAGGTTCTATACACTGTACAGATGCTGCAGCTGATTCTATACATGGTACAGATGCTGCAGCAGGTTCTATACACGGTACAGATGCTGCAGCAGGTTCTATACATGGTACAGATGCTGCAGAAGGTTCTATACATGGTACAGATGCTGTGACAGGTTCTATACACGGAACAGATGCTGCAGCAGGTTCTATACACGGAACAGATGCTGCAGCAGGTTCTATACATGGTACAGATGCTGCAGCAGGTTCTATACACAGTACAGATGCTGCAGCAGGTTCTATACACGGTACAGATGCTGCAGCAGGTTCTATACACGGTACAGATGCTGCAGCAGGTTCTATACATGGTACAGATGCTGCGACAGGTTCTATACACTGTACAGATGCTGCAGCAGGTTCTATACATGGTACAGATGCTGTGACAGGTTCTATACACGGAACAGATGCTGCAGCAGGTTCTATACATGGTACAGATGCTGCAGCAGGTTCTATACACGGTACAGATGCTGCAGCAGGTTCTATACACGGTACAGATCCTGCAGCAGGTTCTATACATGGTACAGATGCTGTGACAGGTTCTATACACGGAACAGATGCTGCAGCAGGTTCTATACACTGTACAGATGCTGCAGCAGGTTCTATACATGGTACAGATGCTGCGACAGGTTCTATACACTGTACAGATGCTGCAGAAGGTTCTATACATGATACAGATGCTGCAGCAGGTTCTATACATGGTACAGATACTGCATCAGGTTCTATACATGGTACAGATGCTGCAGCAGGTTCTATACACGGTACAGATGCTGCAGCAGGTTCTATACATGGTAGAGATGCTGCGACAGGTTCTATACACTGTACAGATGCTGCAGAAGGTTCTATACATGATACAGATGCTGCAGCAGGTTCTATACATGGTACAGATGCTGCATCAGGTTCTATACATGGTACAGATGCTGCAGCAGGTTCTATACATGGTAACGATGCTGCAGGAGGTTCTATACATGGTACAGATGCTGCAGCAGGTTCTATACACGGTACAGATGCTGCAGCAGATTCTATACATGGTACAGATGCTGCAGCAGGTTCTATACACGGTACAGATGCTGCGGCAGGTTCTATATATGGTACAGATGGATGCTGCAGAAGGTTCTATACATGGTACAGATGCTGCGACAGGTTCTATACATTGTACAGATGCTGCAGAAGGTTCTATACACAGTACAGATGCTGTGGCAGGTTCTATATAGAGTACAGATGCTGCAGCAGGTTCTATACATGGTACAGATGCTGCAGCAGGTTCTATACATGGTACAGATGCTGCAGCAGGTTCTATACATGGTAACAATGCTGCAGGAGGTTCTATACATGGTACAGATGCTGCAGCAGGTTCTATACACGGTACAGATGCTGCAGCAGATTCTATACATGGTACAGATGCTGCAGCAGGTTCTATACACGGTACAGATGCTGCGGCAGGTTCTATATATGGTACAGATGGATGCTGCAGAAGGTTCTATACATGGTACAGATGCTGCAGAAGGTTCTATACATGGTACAGATGCTGGAGCAGGTTCTATAAACGGTACAGATGGATGCTGCAGAAGGTTCTATACATGGTACAGATGCTGCAGCAGGTTCTATACACGGTACAGAGCCTGCAGCAGGTTCTATGCACTGTACAGATGCTGCAGCAGGTTCTATACACTGTACAGATGCTGCGACAGGTTCTATACATTGTACAGATGCTGCAGAAGGTTCTATACATGGTACAGATGCTGCAACAGGTTCTATACATTGTACAGATGCTGCAGAAGGTTCTATACATGGTACAGATGCTGCAGCAGGTTCTATATAGAGTACAGATGCTGCAGCAGGTTCTATACATGGTACAGATGCTGCAGCAGGTTCTATACATGGTACAGATGCTGCAGCAGGTTCTATACATGGTAACAATGCTGCAGGAGGTTCTATACATGGTACAGATGCTGCAGCAGGTTCTATACACGGTACAGATGCTGCAGCAGATTCTATACATGGTACAGATGCTGCAGCAGGTTCTATACATGGCACAGATGCTGCAGAAGGTTCTATACACGGTACAGATGCTGCAGCAGATTCTATACATGGTACAGATGCTGCAGCAGGTTCTATACACGGTACAGATGCTGCAGCAGATTCTATACATGGTACAGATGCTGCAGCAGATTCTATACATGGTACAGATGCTGCAGAAGGTTCTATACACGGTACAGATGCTGCAGCAGGTTCTATATATGGTACAGATGCTGCAGCAGATTCTATACACGGTACAGATGCTGCAGCAGGTTCTATACACTGTACAGATGCTGCAGCAGATTCTATACAAGGTACAGATGCTGCAGCAGGTTCTATACACGGTACAGATGCTGCAGCAGGTTCTATACATGGTACAGATGCTGCAGCAGGTTCTATACACAGTACAGATGCGCCACTTTGCAGGCAAACTAAGGGGATCCCAGTGATGTACAAAGTACACCACTGTCACTAAGTGACTTAGGTAAAGCAGGTGCACATTGTACACCACCCGTCTATACCGGTGACCACTGTTTGCTTTTGCTTTTTGCAAGGTATCAAAAATCTTTTTTTTTTGGTAAGGGGTGGGGGGTGTCCCTAAATTGCAGTTTGGAAATGTGGTCACCCAACCCACAACCAAAACCTTAGTCGGAGGGCCATGGCGGGTGGACTGGAAGGAGTTAAATATTTAATAAATACAGCTTTGTAAATGTGCTTCAGTTTGTATCTCCTGATTCCGACCGAGCTTTGCCCGAATGCTGTGACTTGGTGTGTGCGGTCGCTGTAGCCCAAGGCCCGCAGTCGTCAGTCCTGAAATATTATCGTATTTGTGTACCGCTAAACAGCGTGCGTTTTCCTCCTCCCTGGTGGAGCCGCTAGACGTGTAATTACCTGGCTTCCCAATTTAGTCCGGAGTCATTTGCACATCTGACTGATAAAAGCGTTTGAAAACCTTTTCTCTTTCCTCCTCTAATCTTCTTCGGCTGATCTCCGGCGGGAATTTCACTTCATCCATTGGGCTTAATTAGGAAGAAGTCAGTCTGCCTGGATCAGCCTTCAATCGTCCGGTCCAAGGAGGGGTAGCGGGGGACGCGGTCTGCAGAGGTGTTCACGTTCCTGCAGACCTTCTCATCGTTTGTTTAGTGAGAGCGAAAAGCCACTGACCGACCTCATTAACGCTCAATGGAAAGCCGCCTTTCACATTGCGGAAGAACTAAATAAATCTCAAATTTCATGGGGAAAAAAATCGGCCTTAATAGTTCTAAGCTGCTTTTGTTCTGTAAATACCGAGACTGGCCATTCCAGCGCACGTTCCTGGAGTCTTTGAAAAGAGGTTCTGCCCCACCTTTATGTATTAAACGGCATCACATGATCATTGTTTTGTTCTATGCTGACATCTAGTGGTGGTTTAGGGCACTAAAACTTGTTTATTAATGTGATTTGGTTTCTCCCTCTGTCCTCTCCTCCTGTATAGTGTTAGTTCAGTCCTGGCCAGACCCCCCATGTTTCATTCACGCTCCTTCAGGGACCTGGTCACACCAATACAACTTAAAGTGGTTGTAAACCCTTCCATATACCATAGCTCCCAAGTGTCCTGGATTTGGAGGGAGTATCCCAGATTTAGAGGGACTGTCCCAGATTTGGAGGGACTGTCCCGGATTTGGAGGGAGTGTCCTGGATTTGGAGGGACTGTCCCGGATTTGGAGGGAGTGTCCTGGATTTGGAGAGACTGTCCCAGATTTGGAGGGACTGTCCCGGATTTGGAGGGAGTGTCCTGGATTTGGAGGGACTGTCCCTGATTTGGAGGGAGTGTCCCGGATTTGGAGGGACTGTCCCTGATTTGGAGGGAGTGTCCTGGATTTGGAGGGAGTGTCCCTGATTTGGAGGAACTGTCCCTGATTTGGAGGGAGTGTCCCAGATTTGGAGGGAGTGTCCTGGATTTGGAGGGAGTGTCCCTGATTTGGAGGGAGTGTCCCGGATTTGGAGGGAGTGTCCTGGATTTGGAGGGAGTGTCCTGGATTTGGAGGGAGTGTCCCTGATTTGGAGGGAGTGTCCCGGATTTGGAGGGACTGTCCTTGATTTGGAACAAAGTCCCTCTATCCTTCTTTCCTCCTCATTTGTCCCTCATGTTGGTCTGATCTATAGAGTTGTATATAAAATGCCAAAACCTAAGAAGCTAAACCTTTCTACATTGCTGCATTTGTAATTTAAAGGAATAGGAGTGGTAAATGCATTTACTTAAGGGTTTGGTATAATTCTCCTTTAAGAGGGCGTGGCAGGGGGTGTGTCCTATACCTACATACTTTTGCTAAAAGTTGTCCCTCATTTGCATCTCAATAAGGAGGGCGGGACGTTATCCCCGGTGTGACCGGCCTCAGGTGATACGCAGAGATGAAACAAATCCTTCTACATAAGTTGTAGCTCTTTATCTGCAGTCTTCTCTTCTCTACAGCCCTTCAAAGTGAAGAATTTATAAAGCTTGTCTGAGAGCTCAGAAAAAAGGGGGTGGAGAGCTGAAATTACACTCTGCCAAGCTCAGGGAGGAGAGTTCTGAGGGCTGATTGGAGGAAAGGGACACCCCCCACCCCCCCCCCCCTCCACACAGAAACAGTGCTGAGGCTTTCAATCGGCTGGAGCTCCCTCCCCGTCACCTTTTTTCTCCTGGTGTCAGAAGAGATTCATGCTGAGCAGAGGAAGGAGGTAACAGACAGAAATGACACCTGGTGCTCTGGACTGAGAGAAGTACACACTATAGAGGGAAACTCTTTGTTCAGATTTCATGTCTGAAGAGAGGAAGGGAAGGTGCATCTTTGTGCTCACCAGGTGGACCCCTTCTTTTCCTGATGTTTCCTTAAACCCACTACTTCTCGAGAGGGCTCAATGGTGATATTTGGTGTCTGAGGTGCACCTCTGTAAGTTCCATAATCTCTACCGGCTGGGGGACAGTAGAGGTAATTGGACTTAATGTTCCAATCTCTATGACAAATCAGCACTCATGATGTTGAGATCGGTGCGATGAAAAGAAGGGTAGAAACGTCATTGGGGTCATCGGGTGGACACCTCCCTTCATTGACACTTTGTCTCCAGAGAGTTCACCAATGATGCCCGGTGCCCCGGGTTCGTCTCCATCAGTTCCATTCTCTCTACTGGGTGGGAACAGGGGGGCTAATAGGACTTCCACCCCCATGGCAAATCTGCAGTCATGGTGTTGAGATTGGGGTGTTGGAAGTAGGGAGGGCAGAAACATCATGAGGGTCATCCAGTTGGACCCCCACTTCACTGACATTCCTGCTAGGTCCCCAGAGGGATCTCTGGTTCTCCTCCATCACTTCTTTTCTCTCATTGGACTCAGCGTAATGAGAATAGGGGAGGGAGAAATGACATTGGGGTCATCAGCCTCCTGTGTCTCCAGAGGGCTCAATGGTCACACCTGGTGTCCTAGGTGCACATCCATCAGTTCCGTGTGGCTGGGCACAGGAGAACCAGGACTTACATGTGGCAAATTGGCACTCATGATGCTGTTATTGGAGTGATGTAGAGAGGGAGGGTAGAAATGTCACCGGGTCATTGGGTGGCTCCTTCACTGAGGTTTCTGTGAAACTCCCTCTACATCTTCAGAATTCTCAGTGAAGATCCTTGGCATCCCAGATAAAACCTCATCACTTCCACACCTCCTCGCAGCCTGGTTGTCTTTCCATTTAATCCAATTGCTTCGTTTTTTCTGCTGCATTTAATAAGGACTTGATTACAAATAAGGACTTATAGACTGCCTGTAGGCTTCCTTAGGGAAAGAGAGAAAGCCAATTATAGGAGGGGAAATGAGAAATGCAGAAAACAACATTTATCTTCTATGTCATCTCAGAATTATCAGAAGGGAGGTTTTCCTTCAAAGGGGCATGGAGAACCCTGGGTCGGACCTCTTTGCAGTATTTCCTGTGCACCACCAGTATAGGGATCTCCTGGCACGCTGATTTATAGACCCATCAATGCTGCCAACTTCCATGTGCAACCATCACAAGGCACCCAAGAAACCTCATTGCTCGCTTGACTATGCAGAGGCCTACTGGCCAACTTTACTAAAAAGATGAAGGGTTGCAGTTCATCCAATGCTACAACTCTGGGACTGACCATGTGACCACTTGGACCTCTAAGGAAGATATTGCTGAAATCCTAAGTAATTACCAAGCGTGAATTTGTGTTGAGGTTTGCTAATAATCCCTCAGGAATGTTCAAACCCGTGCCCAAAGGAATGCCCATACTCAAGGGAATGCTCGCAATCAAAGTATTGCCCGTGATCAAAGAATTGCCCACGATCAAAGGGTTAGAGGATTGGCGAGGATCTCCTCGCCTCACGCTGACAGAGTGTGAGGTGAAGAGAGCCGATCAGTAGCATCTCCTCGTAGGGGAGACCTGTATAGGTAATCATGGCACTGATCATCAGTGCAGCCCCAGCAGCACTGCCCAGCAGTGATGCCAGTCTGTGCTGCATTTCAGTGCCTGCTCATCAGTGCCACCCATCATTGTTCATCAGTGCCACATATCTGTGCCACCTATCATTGCCCAAAAGTGCCGGCTATCTGTGCCCATCAGTGTTACCCATCAATGACCATCAGTGATGCCAGTCAGTGCTGCATTTCAGTGCCCATCAGTCCCTGCTCATCAGTGCCACCTATCTGTGCCACCTATTATTGCCCATAAGTGCCTCCTATCTGTGCCCATCAGTGCCACCCATCAATGCCCATCAGTGATGCCAATCAGTGCTGCATTTCAGTGCCCATCAGTGCCTGCTCATCATTGCCACCCTTCAGTGCGCATCAGTGCCACCTATCCGTGCCACCTATCATTGCCCATAAGTGCCACCTATTATTGCCCTTAAGTGCTGCCTATCAGTGCTCATCAGTGCCGCCTATCAGTACCCATTAGTGCCTGCTCATCATTGCCACCCTGCAGTGCCCATCAGTGCCACCTATCTGTGTTGCCTATCATTGCCCATAGGTGCTGCCTATCTGTGCCCATCAGTACCACCCACCAATGCCCATCAGTGCCACCTATCTGTGCCAGCTATCATTGCCCATAAGTGCTGCCTATTATTGCCCTTAAGTGCCGCCTATCAGTGCTCATCAGTGTCGCCTATCAGTGCCCATCAGTGCTGCATATCAGTGCCCATCGGTGCTGAATATAAGTGTTGCCTATCAGTGCCCATTAGTGTGGCATATTAGTGCCTCCTCATCAGTGCCACCTAATCAGTACCCTTCAGTGCTGCCTCATCAGTGCCCATAAGTGCCACTTTATCAGTGCCCATCAATGCCTCCTCATCAGCGAACGTGAAAGATTATTTATTTACAAAATTTTCATAAACTAAGAAAAGCTTTTTTTTGTTCAAAATGTTCTAAATAAATGAATTTTCTAATAAACCCCCCCCCCCCCCCAGTGGTTATCAAATTCCACGAAAAGAAAGTTCTATTTGTGTGAAAAAAAAGTTATAAAAAATATTGCCTGGGCAGGAAGAGGGTAAAAGTGCCCTGTATTGCAGCTTGTACCCTTCATACCTGCCCCTGTGATCCCTATCTGGTTCCTGTGTTTGACCCGGCTTACACTGACTACGCTTGCTGACCCCGGCTTGCCCTGTTGACTTTGCTTAATCTCTCCACTGCTTGATATCCTGTTGCCAAACCTTGCCTGCATCCTGACCACTCTTTGCTTGTCGTCTATGCCCGCATCAGACCGTCTGTTGCCAACCGGGCATGTCTGACCTCGCATCCTGTGTCTCATCTGCTCTGCATGCACATGCCTGGTCCCTGCTTCTTGCTGCCACCTCCCTAGAATCTGCTGGCCTGCCAGGCCTGTCATTTAACCTGTTGGACCAAACTTGGTGACACATCACCCACACGGAAGATGAACCAGACACCCATACTACTGCCACGCTCTTGCGGCCACTGTTACAACACCGCTGGTCCCTTGGCTGGGGTTGTACAAGAAGCCTTCCCTCTGCACGTCACACTCAACTGTCAGGCACCTGACAAGATCTGAGGTTGTGGGTTGTAGGTGTGCCAGGGAGTTGTATGATGCCCAGCAGAAACCCTCTCAATCCCAATAATCCTAGGTAACGCAAAGTTGACCGATCCAACAACCAGCATTTCCAGGATGAGGTTGTGATTCGTTAGAGACTAAATATGATATAATGGATATCTGATATACAGTTTATTTCTCCTAGGGAGCCTAATGTTGTCTTGTTAACCTCCCAGACCTTGAAGTATGGTTGTGTTTGGTGTCTAAGTAGAACCATCATCTATTAAGATAACTAAGCGGATAACTGGAACCATCGTCTACATTAATGTAGCTACTTTTTAAGAAGGTAACTTCATTATAGCAGGACTTATAAAATATGTATGAAAATGATCTCAGTGGAGTTGAGCTGTAGGTCAATCTAGGTCAATACCCCAGCTTGTGTATTCCTAAGCTGCACACCAAACCACTTATGATTTGACCCTTTGACCGCATCAGACGTCCTTTGAGGACCCTGACCTAACTGAAGCTTATAATGCCTCCGCATTCATGGTGACTTGATGGTTTTTTGTCAAATGTGCTGACTTCCATGACTGCTTAGCAAAGACAGATTTTATTCTAATCCTCTTGCTGCTAACTTGGAAAATGGGATTGGAATTGTGCTCTGCCCGATTCTCCATTCTCCACACAGAGTTTGAGGTTCTTCAGACCTCATTATCATCACACAAAAGCAGATCAGAGGCCGAGGAGGAGCCGTCCCTCCGCAGAATTCCTCCGACATGTAATGAAGAGAAATCTGTGCTTTGTGTTCGCTCCGCTCTTATTACAGATCTATATCCTACAGAGACGCACACATATGGCTTATAACCGGCCTTGCCTCCACCACCGATTATGGCTCCTGGGCCTGGTGAGTTAATGCTTTAATAACTCCGCTAATAATATATAATGTTTGCAAAGGGATTTGCTGGAACAGATGAAATCACCGGGTTATAGTGTTCTTCTGATAAACACACAGGTACAACTCGCTAAGTATAGATTTTCCAAGCAGTGCGTTTACTTAGGAGATATCGGGCCGGAGTCAGAAGACACAATTCCTGCTGTTGTCGGTAAATGCCGGGCCAACAGATTTATCATTGTCTGCAGAAATTCAATCATGGAGGACGGTTTCCTTTGTATAATCTCAGGCTTTACACCGACATCTGAGCCTCCCGTGATGGTGATCCCATGATCCTCCTATGATGGTAATCCCATGATCCTCCCGTGATGGTGATCCCATGATCCTCCTATGATGGTGATCCCATGATCCTCCTATGATGGTAATCCCATGATCCTCCCGTGATGGTGATCCCATGATCCTCCCATGATGGTAATCCCATGATCCTCCCATAATGGTGATCCCATGATCCTCCCGTGATGGTGATCCCATGATCCTCCCGTGATGGTGATCCCATGATCCTCCCATGATGGTGATCCCATGATCCTCCCGTGATGGTGATCCCATGATCCTCCCGTGATGGTGATCCCATGATCCTCCCATGATGGTGATCCCATGATCCTTCCATGATGGTGATCCCATGATCCTTCCATGATGGTGATCCCATGATCCTCCCATGATGGTGATCCCATGATCCTTCCATGATGGTGATCCCATGATCCTCCCATGATGGTGATCCCATGATCCTTCCATGATGGTGATCCCATGGTCCTCCCATGATGGTGATCCCATGATCCTCCCATGATGGTGATCCCATGATGGTGATCCCATGATCCTCCCATGATGGTGATCCCATGATGGTGATCCCATGATCCTGACATGATGGTGATCCCATGATGGTGATCTCATGATCCTTCCATGATGGTGATCCCATGATCCTCCCATGATGGTGATCCCATGATCCTTCCATGATGGTGATCCCATGATCCTCCCATGATGGTGATCCCATGATCCTCCCATGATGGTGATCTGCCCAGAAACATCCCAGCACTACGAGACCGGTAATGGCGGAGCTGGACATCATTTGGGAGTGGACTGCCTTAAAGGAATAAGTGAATGTGATCTCTCCAGATTGGTAGAATTATAACTGGCAAAAAAGGGGAACTTTGATCAAATGCATTGGGGTCAAGATTGAAGATTAACCACTTGCGGTCGTCCACCCACAATACATATACTGCGGAAGGATGGTCGCTCTGTGCCAGATCACATGCCTAGTACATGATCTGATACTTCCGGGTCTGGCTGCACTCCACCGGTGACCCACTGCCACTATGATTGGACACAGGGGAAGCTAATCAGCGGAACCCACCGTTCATTCAGGAGACAAGCAGAACGGCGGACTGTCTATGTAAACAAGGCAGATCGCCGTTCTGTGAGAGGGGAAGATGGAGATTGGTCCTCCCCCAGTCAAATCACCTCCCCCACAGTTAGAAAGCACTCCCTAGGCACACCCTTTGATCGCCCCTGATGTTAACCCTTTTCCCAGCCAGTGTCATTAGTACAGTGACAGTGCATATTTTGTAGCACTGATCTCTGTATTGGTGTCACTGGTGCCCAAAAAAGGGTCAAAAGTATCAGTCAGTGTCCAATTTGTCCGTCTCAATGTCGCAGATATAAGTCGCCGATCGCCGGCATTACTAGTAATACAAAAAAAAGAAAGAAAAAATAAATAAGAATATCCCATAGTTTGAAGTTGGTATCACTTTTGCGCAAACCAATCAATATACGGGTGGCACAGTGGTGTAGTGGGTGGCACTCTCACCTGGCAGCAAAAGGGTCGCTGGTTTGAATCCCAACCACGACACTACCTGCCTGGAGTTTGCATGTTCTCCATGTGCCTGCGTGGGTTTCCTCCGGGTGCTCCGGTTTCCTCCCACACTCCAAAGACATGCTGGTAGGTAAATGTGATCCTCTCTAGACTGGCCCTAGTATATGAATGTGAGTTTAGGGGTCTTAGATTGTAAGCTCCTGGGGGTAGGGACTGATGTGAATGTACAATGTATATGTAAAGCACTGCGCCGGATGTTTTAAAGCAGAAAGTAAAAAATATTGTTTTGATTTTTTTCAGAATTGTCGCTCTTTTTTTTGTTTATAGTGCAAAAAAATAAAAACCGCAGAGGAGATGAAATCCCAGCAAAAGAAATCTCTATTTGTGGGAAAAAAAAGAGGTCAGTTGTATGTGGGTCCAACGTCGCACGACCGCGCAAGTGTCAGTTAAAGCGACGCAGTGCTGAATCACAAAAAAAATGGCCTGGTCATGAAGGAGGGGTAAATCTTCCAGAGGGGGTCGCGCGTGCACCCCAGAGCCGGACACGCAGAATGGCGTACGTAATATCGCACACAGGAGCCGCCGCCCCCCATTATATGAACAGTAGGATGGGTGGTTGTCAAGCGGTTAAAGAGGAACTAAACCCTCCTATCCTTCTCAGCCAAGGAAGCCGCCATCTTGGCCTCAGTTTGATCTGCAACCGCCACATGTGATCAGTTATGACTCCACCCATTGGATGGTTTGACAGTTTGGTTGCAATCAATGTGACAGTTAGAATTCCCAGAATACCAGGGATATTTCCGCTTTAAGGGGTCTAAGTTGTGCAAATAATCCCCTTGGTTTGCCTAATATTTGTGTTTCCTATGATCTGCAGCTCCATCTAGTGGCCGTAATGTGGTATTTTTCTGATTGCTTTATTTTAGGAAAATACTGTGTTTTAGCCACTAGATGGAGCTGACAATAGGCATTCACACAGAGACGTTCGCTGTTTTTTCTTACAAATTGACGCTTACGTTTTTTTTGGAAGATTAAAGCGAATCGAATATTCATCATCTGTATTCTTCCTGAATCTCAGCGAGCTTTGTGTATTTCTTCCAGATCTGTGCAGTCATCCAATGTGAGACTTCCTGTAATAAAGACCGCCCTCTGCTGTGCTCTCTCCTTGTGCAGGGGGACTGGCCTTGTCTCCGCCCCCTCCTGTAGTGGGTGGGGCCTGCTGGGCCCCTCCCACATCTCCGCTCTCTCTCCTTGTGCAGGGGGACTGGTCTTGTCTCCGCCCCTTCCTGTAGTGGGTGGAGCCTGCCAGGCCCCTCCCACACCTCTGCTCTCTCTCCTAGTGCAGGGGGACTGGCCTTGTCTCTGCCCCTTCCTGTAGTGGGTGGAGCCTGCTGGGCCCCTCCCACACCTCTGCTCTCTCTCCTTGTGCAGGGGGACTGGCCTTGTCTCCGCCCCTTCCTGTAGTGGGTGGGGCCTGCTGGGCCCCTCCCACACCTCTGCTCTCTCTCTCTCCTTGTGCATGGGGACTGGTCTTGTCTCCGCCCCCTCCTGTAGTGGGTGGAGCCTGCCAGGCCCCTCCCACAGCTCTGCTCCCTGCCTAGGCTCCAGCACAGTGATGTCACTGTTACTTTAATAAGCTGGCATCTGGGTTGGTGAAGGAATTTGGATTTATATTTTTTGAGGTTTTTGATTAATATTTCTAAATAAAAGGTTCAGTTCATTTCTTAGATCTGCGCGGTTTGCACTTCGTCTGGAGCAGCCGGCTAAGTAATGCCGATTACACAAAGCTGGGGAAGGCCCTTGAAAGCCCAGCGATGCGTTTGGAAGGAGATAAGAAAAGTCGGAGCCCTCGGTCGCCACCTCCTCCGGTTTCCGCAGATCCTGACAGATGGATCTCTGAGACCCGAAGCGTTTCCTCCGCGTCGCTACAACAACCTGCGCCGCCGGGGCCGGCGTGTTATCTGAGAGTTACCCGCTGCCAAGATCAGCAGCGTCTTGTCAGGATTGGCACGCCATCAAAAACGCTGAGAAGCAATTTATAGAAGTGAAAGTGCCATCTGCGCTGGCCGGGATCGACTTCGTGCCGCAATGAAGGGCTTGGCGAGCCTGGGAAACCCGGCGCCTTCTGAAGAGCGGCGAGCCGGCCAAGGCTTTGATTACCGGGCCGACGCTTCCTTTGATTTTCAAGAAAAAAACGCTTTCAGTGTTACTGCGTGCGACTCCCCTCCCCCCTGTGATCACCAACAGGAAATGAATCATCGGCGGCAATCATAGTCAGCGATAATCATTGTCGGTGGCAATCGTGGTCTGCGATAATCATGGTTGGCAGTAATCATTGTCGGCGGCAATCATGGTCTGCGATATTCATGGCTGGCGGCAATCAAGGTCGGCGGCAATCATGGTCAGCGATAATCATGGTCGGCGGCAATCGTGTTCGGCGATAATCATGGTCGGCGGTAATCATGGTCAGCAATAATCATGGTCGGCGGCAATCGTGTTCGGCAATAATCATGGTCAGCAATAATCATGGTCGGCGATAATCATGGCTGGCGGCAATCAAGGTCGGCGGCAATCGTGGTCGGCGATAATCATGGTCGGCGGCAATCGTGTTCAGCGATAATCATGGTCAGCAATAATCATGGTCGGCGATAATCATGGTTGGCGGCAATCATGGTCGGCGGCAATCATGGTCGGTGGCAATCGTGGTCGGTGGCAATCGTGGTCGGCGATAATCATGGTCGGCGATAATCATGGTTGGCGGCAATCATGGTCATCGGTAATTATGGTCGGCGGCAATCGTGGTCGGCGATAATCATGGTCGGCAGTAATCATGGTCGGCGGTGATCATGGTCGGCGGTAATGAAGATGTAGGTTCCTCTCCCTCTGTAGGTGTCTGCGGAATGACGATGAGCCACTTTCCAGGAATTTGCTGATTGGGTGTCAGGAGCGCTAACATGGGAGGAGCTCAGCTGCCACACGACTGGGAAAGAAACGCAGAGACTCTTGTGACCACCCCATCCCCCACCCTGTAATACTGTAGGACGCAATGGCGAGGGAGGACAGGTTCTCTTTATAGGTGGGTTACAGCCCCGCTCACCGGCCCCACCTGCCCGCCCGCCCCACTCGCCTGCTCACCAGCCCCACCCACCAGTTCACCAGCCTGGCTCACCTGCTCGGCAGCCCCGATCCCCCACCAGCCCTGTGCTTACCCCATCCAGGTCCGGGCATCTTCCCTGGCTTCTCCTCCCAGCCAATCCAATCGCTTCTCCTCCCAGCCAATCCAGTCGCTTCTCCTCCCAGCCAATCCAGGCTCAGAACCTGCTTCCTGTCCTGATTGGCTGGGAGGAGAAGCAGAAAGACAACAGCTAATGTTGATTCGCTGATGGCACAAGTGGGTGGGCTCAGGGCACAGCGCTCCGCGCCCCAAGCCCCACCCTTTTTGAAGCCAATTAGAGCTTCAGGCACTAATCATGTGCTTCACTAAACCCCCCCCCATTGTAATCCATGCGCCTGGTGCCCTGCAAAGAGATTATGGGGGTGACACCCCTGTGCCCCTTATGGACGGGCCGCCGCTGCTGAAATCCAATGAATGAAAGGGATGGGCCAAGGACAGTAAGGCAGGGGAGGAAACAGCCAGGAAATGGGGCGGGGCTTTATCGGACTTGCTGCAGCTTCTGATGCACATGGAGAGAAGCTCACAGTGTGCAGGGAAATCAGAGGGAGCCAAGAGTTGCAAGACTGAAGCTCAAGTCCAAGACAAAGCGCAAAGTCGCTGATAAAAACGCTAAACATCCACTAAGTGAGCCGTCCAGGTTCCCTTTTATTGTAGCTGAAAGTATTGGCGCGGTGGGAGGCGACCACAGAAGACCTCTGGGAAGCCAACATTCCGGCCCGCTTTTTAATTGGGTTGAAGGATGGCGGAGTCCCCGGTCCTCATGGTTTCTGTATTTTGGTAATTGGATGCGATTGATTGAAGCCGATTCTCGGTGGGGGTCTCTTATTATTTTCCCAATTATCTCCCATTCTCTGCTCTTCACGGTGAATGCAGGGAGGGGCAGAGCGCCGCATTTATCCTCCCAAAATCTGCAATTAGTGCCGCGTGATTCATCGCTAATTACACAGGAAGTTGGGGAAAACTTCTGATTGGTGCCGCCGAGAGCGTCGCTGGGCAAAGTCTGCAGGAGCTTCTCATTACCCAGAAGCCCCTTCTCCTTTCACACCGAGGTCATTGCAGTCCTCAAGGCCAATTGTCCCCCAATCCCTCCTCAGCCATCGGCCTGCAGCCTTCCCTCCAACCGGTGACAGCCGTGGGTCCGCGATTTCACCTCCAGAAGGGGGGCTCCATGGCGGGGATGGTAAAGCTCTGCTACCCAATGGGATCTTCTGTCCTCTAGATCTGTGGTTCTCAACCACCGGGTCATGGCCCAACTTCCCATACTGCCTCCCCTCCCCCCCAACTTCCCATACTGCCTCCCCTCCCCCCAACTTCCCATAATGCCTCCCCTCCCCCCAACTTCCCATAGTGCCTCCCCTCCCCCCCAACTTCCCATAGTGCCCCCCTCCCCCCCAACTTCCCATAGTGCCTC
>BLSH010448246.1:1512901-1524541 GCA_018402905.1 Glandirana rugosa | reverse complement strand
ATAAAGAGTGTGCGTCGTAAACGTATGGTGTTTAATGTGGGGTTTTGTGTAAGATGATGAGGAGGACTCATACCGCTATGGGGTACATACTCTGAAAATGTGTCAGACCGGTGTATGTTTCCGGGTTGTACGTCCCTCGTGGTAGTCCGTAAGATCCCTGTATTTTATGTGTAAATTAAAGAACTGACGGAGAACGTGAAAACTACCAGGACCTCGTGGTCTTGTTACCTTTGCGGGTTTTTTACAAGGGTAAAACCTTTCATTTGTGGGATTGCATATAAGATCCTCCGCTTTGTGTAAAAAAATGTATTCATTTTCTTTCCACATTTTCCAAAAACTTTTGGAAAAAAATGACAGGTTCAAAAGACTTATTATGCCTCCTAGAATATACGTTAGGGTGTTTACTTTCCAAAATGGGAACATTTTTTGGGCGTTTCCATTGTTCTGGTGCTCCAGGACCATCAAAAGTGCAAGAGGCAGTCAAGAAATTAAATGTGTATTTTATGTCCCTAGAATGCCTGATGGTGCTCCCTGCATGTTGGGCCTTTGTATGTGGCCAGACTGTGTAAAAGTCTCATACATGGGGTATCGCCATACTCAGGAGGAGTAGTAGAATGTGTTTTGGGGTGTAATTTGTGGTATGCAAATGCTGCGTGTGAGAAATAACCTGTTAATATGACAATTTTGTGAAAAAAGAAAAAAAAATCTTCATTTTGCAAAGAATTGTGGGAAAAAAATTACAACTTCAAAAAATTCAACATGCCTCTTACTAAATACTTTGGACTGTCTACTTCACAAAAAGGGGTCATTTGGGGGGTATTTGTACCTTCCTGGCTTGTTAGTGTTTCAGTGCATCAGGTGTGATCAAGTTTCACACAGACCAAATAATATACACTGATTTGGGTTATTTTTACCAAAGATATATAGCAGTATACATTTTGGCCAAAATTTATGAAGAAAAATGGCTAATTTGCAAAACAGAAGAAGAATGCATTTTTTAACAAACGTTTCGTTCTTTTTTCATTTAGGCCTCATACACACAGGCAAATGCAAAAAAAATAATCAAAATGTCGGGCCCGACGTCAGGGAAAAATCTGTTTTTTTTTGCGTTTTGCATCGGCGTTAATGAGCGTTGGCGTCAATAGGCTTTTTTTTAAAAAGGAACAGTCCTCTGCTATTTTTTAACCTGAAAACGCCGGCATCAAAAACGACGGTTAACGTCGGCACGCCTAGCGTCAAAAACACCAAAACGCTACAGCCTCAGAATGCGCTGGTCCCGCGTTCTACAGCTCACTGACGCCAACGCCCTCTACAGCTCAAAAACGTCTGCGTTTTTATGGGGCCATTGAATAACATGGAGAGCTGCAAAAACGCCAAAAAGTGGCATCAAAAAACGTCCGTGTGTGTATAAGGCCTTACAGCACACATAGCTGAAAATTGGTCTGTTTATTAAGGGAGTTTAAGTGCCCAGTGGGCAAGTGGTTAAAGGAAAAGGAGGTTCAACAAAATACTGACACAAGGGGCGATCCTTTTTCCAGTTCAGTGACTCTGTTTTTGATTTTTTTTTTTCTGACATGTTGTTGTTATAGCTTTCAGTTGGGTGTTAGAAGTTACACTGAGTAAATATAGCTGGATAAACCAAAAACGCTGTCTGTCTTCATTTCATGCTGCAAAGCAACAAAATGTGATTATTTTAAAGGGGGGGGGGGGGGGGTGATTCTTTTCTATACCCACTGTAGCTATAGCACCCTCCTCTAGTTAGGTTGTTAGGCTAAATTTAGGTTTTGGCTTCATTGTAATCGGTGGAGAAGTGATCTACTGTTTTTGTCTGGTCAGGCTTCCCAAATATAGAGCAGGTATAATCAAATGATAAGTATGAATATTTATCATGCTCCAGCCAATCCATGGAAGGAGGCATCCAGAAAGTGGCTGGGACGTGATGAAAGAAAAAGGGATTTTATTATAACTTACCGTAAAATCCTTTTCTCTGAGTTCACTGACAGTTGCAGCTCTTCTTATGACACATGGGGTTATGCTCATATTACTAGGAGTAGACAAGGCAAAAATAAAACAAAAGCATAGGTTGGCCCCTCCCAGGGGGCCGTCCTCACCTTAGCATATAATCCCCATGCTCTGCATAGCACATCAGTTCGTAACAAGCCATACAAACGCAACACAGAGGGGTGGGTGCTGTGTCTGTCAGTGAACTCAGAGAAAAGGATTTTACGGTAAGTTATAATAAAATCCCTTTTACTCCTCCGTTCACTGACAGGCGCAGCCTTCTTATGACACGTGGGGACGTCCCAAAGCTGTGCCAATCAAGAGGGATGGGCAAACTATAACAACTGTACCCAACAGAAAAGCTGTGCCAATCAAGAGGGATGGGCAAACTATAACAACTGTACCCAACAGAAAAAGCCCTCTCAGGTGGCGCTAATCGTGCCTACACTGCCGCTTGTAATACTTTGCAGCCAAAGGCAGCATCCGAAGATGCTGAAACATCAATTTTGTAAAACTTAGTAAACGTGTGCACTGAGGCCCAAGTAGCCGCTTTGCACACCTGAGACACCGAGGCCTGGTGTCTAAACGCCCAGGAAGTACTAACTGCCCTGGTGGAATGAGCTGTGACTGGAAACGGGGGAACCTTACCCCGAATCTCATATGCATGAGCCACGGTCTTCCTTATCCAACGAGAAATGGTAGCTGGCGAGGCTGCCATGCCTTTGCGCGACCCTTCCGTCAGCACAAATAAAGAATCAGACTTCCGAAAAGAAGCTGTAAAAAAAAAATATACCCGCAAAGCCCTCACCACATCCAAAGAATGCAGTCCAACTTCTTTGGGATGCGACGGGTGCGGGCACAATGAGGGAAGAACAATATCCTCATTTAAATGAAAAGAAGAAACCACCTTCAGAAGAAACGAAGGGGAAGGTCGCAAAACCACCTTGTCCTTATTAAGGACCAAGTAAGGTGACTTGCAGGATAATGCTGCTAACTCAGACACCCGCCTAGCGGATGTGACAGCCACCAGAAAAGCCACTTTCTGCGACAACAGGGAATGTCCCTAATCTTTTCATATGGTGGTTTCTGCAGCACAGAAAGCACCAAATTCAAATCCCACGGTGCCAGAGGCGACCGTATCCGAGGAGCCACATGACGTACCCCCTGTACAAATGTACGGATCAATGAATGAGACTCCAAGGGCCGTTGAAAAAGAACTGCCAGGGCCGAAATCTGACCCTTAAGCGTACTTAACGCCAGGTTCTTGTCCAGTCCTTGCTGCAAAAAAGTCAGTACTCTGGACACTATGCAAAAAAGTCAGTACTCTGGACACTATATAAGAGTGGGGGTTCCAACCCCCTGCCTCGCACCAGGTAATATAGGCCTTCCAGGTCCTATGATAAATCTTACGTGAGGTACATTTACGTGCTTCAATCATAGTAGGGATCACGGAGTCCAAGACACCCCTATCCCTCAACACCTGGGACTCAATAGCCAAGCCGTCAAAGCCAGCGAGGGTAAAGCAGGGTACAAGATAGGCCCCTGAGACAGTAGGTCTTCGCGAAGTGGAAGACGCCACGGAACATCTGTCACCATCCGTACTACGTCGGCGTACCAAGGACGCCGAGGCCAATCCGGAGCTACCAGGATTGTCGGGATTCCATCTGCTTCTATCCTGCGCAGAACCCGCGGTAGAAGCTTTAGAGGAGGAAAGATGTAAAGTAGCCGATACCGACCCCAGGGCGCTATCAGTGCGTCTGAGGCGACCGCCAACGGATCTTTTGTTCTGCACACAAAGGTCTGTACCTTGTGATTGAACCTGGAGGCCATGAGGTCCACCTCTGGCGTGCCCCACTTGAGGCAAATCTGGCGGAACACTTGTGGATGTAGGGACCATTCCCCTTGATCCAGAGTCCGGTGGCTGAGAAAGTCCGCCTGCCAGTTTTCCACGCCTGGGATGTAGATTGCAGAGAGAGCTGGCACGTGAAGTTCTGCCCACCGAAGGATCAGAGCCACCTCCGCGGCTGCTGCCGAGCTTCTTGTTCTGCCCTGATGGTTCACATATGCCACAGCCATGGCATTGTCCGACTGAACCTGGACAGGGAGGCCTCGCAGCCTTTCTGACCAACGGGACAGACAAAGTCTGATCGCTCTCAGTTCCAGTACATTTATTGGAAGACTAGCTTCCTGCACTGACCAACGACCCTGGGCAGAGAACTGACCCAGGACCCCTCCCCAGCCCAATAGGCTGGCATCCATCGTTGCTATCGACCAATTGAGGGGGAGAAAACATTTTCCCAACTTCACCAAATCAAGGATCCTCGGGACTGATGATCCAACCTGATCAGTCTGTCTAGGGATAGGGGGATTTGTCCCATTGCGACAAAATCACCTTCTGCAAGAGCCGAGTGTGACTCTGGGTGTAAGGTATCGCTTCGAAAGTTGACACCATGAGCCCCAACACTCGCATACAGAAAGGAGGACCACTGGCGTGATAACAGGGTTCGCACTGCTGCCTGAAGTGTCAGGAGCTTGTTTGGTGGTAAAAACACCCTTGCCTGCACCGTGTCCAGAATCAGACCCAGGTATTCCAGCCAACAGGATGGAGTCAACGATGATTTCTGCAGGTTGATCAGCCAACCGAACTCTTTTAACGTGGACACCGTGATTGACACATTCTCCTCCAGAGCCGCAGCAGACTCTGCTCTCAGGAGTAAATCGTCGAGGCATGCTACTACCGCAATACCTCTCTGTCTCAGCAGCGCCAGCATCGGGGCCACCACCTTGGTGAACACTCCGGGAGATGAAGCCAGCCCGAAGGGAAGTGCCACAAACTGGTAATGCAGATCTCCCACTGCGAAGCGTAGAAAACGCTGGTGACTGTGACAAACTGGAACGTGGAGATACGCATCCCTGATATCCAGGGACGCCATGAATTCCCCTTGGTGCAGGGCAGCCACGACCGAGCGGATGGACTCCATCCTGAATCTCTTCATTTTTACGAAGCAGTTTAATGCCTTCAGGTCCAGAACTGGCCTGACACCACCCTTTTTGGGCACCACAAAGAGGTTTGAGTAAAACCCGAGAAATCTTTCCACCATGGGTACCGGTACAATCACCCCGTTTAGCAAGCGCCCGAACGGCGCCTAGAAGCGCCTCCCGACGCCCCTGAGGGAGTCTTAAGTTTGAAGGGAAGAACCTTTCTGGGGGCAGAGAGATGAATTCTATCCTGTACCCGGAGGACACCACCTCCAGTACCCACCGATCGGTGATGCAGGCAGCCCATCTGTCTGCGAACCCCAGCAACCAGCCCCCCACCTGTGAGTCGGGTGGGAGCAAGCCATCATGTGGAGGTTGACTTATCCTTCGCTTTTTCGGACTTATGTTGCCAGGGCCTTTTACTGGGCCCAGCGGAAGCCTTACCGGACTTGAAGCCCTTACCCGCTGAGCCGGGCGGACGCAAAAACTTCTGACCTGAAGAAACAGGGCCCTGCCTACGGCGAGAATCCCTCCGCTTTGGCTCTGGAAGGAAAGTACTCTTCTCTCCCGTGAAATCCTTAATGATTTCATCCAACTGTGGGCCAAACAGACGCCCTCCCTAAAAGGGAAGATCTGTAAGAGCTTTCTTTGAAGCCTGGTCGCCCGAGCAAGAGCGGAGCCACAGCACCCGCCTGATAACAATTGCAAAAACAGACATTTTTGACAGCATGGGAAGCAGGTCCAAAGCTGCATGGCATATGTAGCGGAGACCCTCTTCCAAATGTTGTGCCCACTGTACTTCAGCCGGTGCACACTCACAAGTTAAACCGGAGTGTAATGTGGCAGCGTGCTCGTGAAGAGATTGCGCCGCCATCGCAGCTGCTAGAGCCAGCCGCATGGCTGACCCAGCCAACAAGAACAGTGCCTTAGACACTGCCTCCGTGCGGCGATCGGCCGCTTCCCTAAAAGACGGAGACCCCTCCAAGGGAATGGTCGTTGCCTTATTCAGACGGGCCACTGGAGGGTCCACCGCTGGGGAAGCCCATCTCTTAGCCCATCTCTTAGTAAAGCTATCCTCAAAGGGGTAGCGAACAGCAAAGCTTTTAGGTAAAGCAAAGGAATTTTGCGGCCGTAGCCATTCCCTGAACACCGCCTGTTCAAACACCTGATCATAAGGGTTAGCCCTAGGGGACCTAGGGGGTTTAAGCGATCCACAAATATATGTGGACTCATGCGACTCTCCTGCTTGGTCAAGCCGCATGGAGTCGCGAATATCAGTGATCAGAGGCTACTCTCGCTTTGTCGCGCGAAAATGGAGCCTCCTGATCACCTTCGCCGTCTGAGGGCAGTTCACCCTCTGGTAGGTCCACGGCTGTGACCACTGAGGCGCTCTCTGGATCCAAATCCTCTCCTGAGGAATGAGGGGGGGCATTTTTTTGGGCCCCCCCGGAATCGGGACCCCCGCCCGGGGAAAGAACTCCCCAAACACCGCCCTAAGCTGTTCCAAGGACACCAGGGTTCCCGGGGTGAATTGTTGATCCGCAGGTACCCCTGGCATAGCATTGCCGGCCTCTGACATCCCAGCCTTCTGGCAACCCCACTGTGTGACCACCACCTCTACCCCACCAATCAGCCAGGGAGACCCGGGAGGATTGCTCCCACCGCTACTAGCACCCAGGGAGAGCCAGCTATACTTGCTGTTTTAAATGCCTCAGCACTGTGACCGGAATGAGCAATGCCCAAAAATCCACTACACTTCAAGAGCCTGCACCACCGAGTGTCAGCCATGTTGTCCAAGTGAAACCGGAACTACTTCCGTTTTTATCACTTCCTGTAATACCAAAAGACGACCACTGGGGGCCGCCAGAGGACAGGCTGAAAACCGCATGGGCTACCAAACAATGGATGCTGCCATTAACACAAGCAGAGCTTATAGCAAAATGGCGCGGTCGGCGGACGAACAAACGGTGATCCACACCGAATGGCGGCGAACCACTTAATGAAGTGCTCCGAACGGTCAGTGCAAGGTGCGGTACTGCGGAGGGGGAGGGAGATAATCCTCAAAGGGGTACCACTCAGTGTGTCCCCACTAACGGACCCCCACTGGCCGGCTACCACAGAAGCTGCCCAGGTGCCCACTCTCCGCGCCCCTAGGACGGAAGAGGGGTCCACTCACCAATCCGACGGGCATAGTGGGTAGCCACCCGGGGCAGACTTACCTCCCCATAGAGAGGCATGCTGCTGGCCAGGCCCCTGGACAGGAACAAAACCAGTCACTGGGCTCTAGTGGGTTTTAGCCACTGACCGCCCGCACGGAACCGGCGCTATGCGGCGGGCCCCCACTAAGGGTAGCTCGCATAGTGTCGGCTGGACTGGGGAACGTTTTTGGATTCTAGATATCCTCTATACCACCAGCCAGCTTCTTGATAGCAGTCTTCATCAGAAAAAATGTTCAGGAGACCGCAGATCCCATAGGGAACCAGGTCTACTCCTTGCACTAGGCAATTTAAAACTGATGTGCTATGCAGAGCAAGGGGATTATATGCTAAGGTGAGGACGGCCCCCTGGGAGGGGCCAACCTATGCTTTTGTTTTATTTTTGCCTAGTCTACTCCTAGTAATATGAGCATAACCCCACGTGTCATAAGAAGGCTGCGTTTGTCAGTGAACGGAAGAGTAATGTGCTCTTTTCCTCTCCAAGGACGGTTCCACTTCACCTGGGGCTGCTGCCCTGGGACATAGCTAGTGAGACAAGAAATTGCAGTCTGAGCTGAGGGCTTAGAGAATATTTTCTGGAGAACATTATCTTGGAGCCCTGGTCCTCACCTGTGGATGCTAAAGATCATACATTTCCCCATTCAGGATTTTATTGGCAAATTAACAAATTCTATTTAAAAGACATACATGTCAATCTTTATTGAGTTACAAAACAAATAAAATGATTTTAAGTGATGACACAGCTGATTTTTAGACATACATATTGTAATACATTACAACCATATGGATACCTAATATCCCTGGTTAATAATATATTAGCAGCAATACTGTCGTATCTTACATCTTAGATGTCTATAGATTAAGGAAGACAATAGAAAAGTACTCACAAGTGCTGTGAAAGTAGCTCCAATGGGCCATTTTCATCCCCCTTTCTAAAATAATGTTTGAATTTGGGCCCTGGGAGTTTTTAGCCATAATGTGCCAATACACACAGCATCTTAGCACATTATGGCAGACTTACATAGCTAGTGATCCCCTCGGGCGCTGTCAGATCTCCTGCCGGTTATGAGCGCTGCCACATTCTCCCAGTCTTCCTTCCAGGTTGCTTTGTTGGCCAGGACACAGAGCCAATCTGCGCTAATCTGTGCATATGCTGCTCAGAGTACAGAAGCTCTGACAGGCATGGAGAATGGTTTATGACAGAAGCAACCAACAGGGTCTTTTGGCATAAAAAGCGTATCTGTCATTGTGTTTTTTTAGCATTCTTAGGTTTAGTTGCATTTTAAGAGGACCTGAACAGTTTAAACTGTGCCCAAAAAAGGCAAGCAGAGGACAAAATCACTAGTAATAACAGTGGTCCCTCTGCAGCGGATCTTCCTCCATTACTGACTTACCACTCCTTGCTCTGCAGTATGTCACCGTGAAAACGGCCATTTTGGTAGAGGAGCAGACTTTTGCTTCTTCGTCAGAACTGTCCCCTTTATGACTTGTAATCTGATGACTGGTTGGGGAATATTCAAGAAGCAGCAGCAGAGGTAGAGGGGTGCACAGATCAAATGAGGCCAAAGCAAGAAGATCCTTGTACTGAAAGTCCTCAGACACAGCTTCTATTCCAGCAAGGAGAGCACTACACAGCATAATAGTAATATCGCCAATTTCACTCCATATTTCTTGAGTGTGGTGATCATGCCACATTGGCCAAGATTTGGCTTGCAACTTGCAAATGCTCCCTGAACAATTTCGCTCAGGGAAACACAAACTACTCTCTTGGGGGTATATGACCCTGGATCGCATGTCCAAGTTCACCCCATCATTATCTCCAACATGCTTCCACAGTTGTAAAGTGTGAGGTACTCTGTTTCACATTTGGTGGTCCTGCCCCAAGGCTATTAGATTTTGGACACAGGTCTATACCATGATCAGATCAGTGCTTAACATTGCTTTGGCATGCAACCCCTGGGAAGCCCTATTACATGAACAGATCCCATCCAGTGTTGCCAACCGCCCATTAATTTATGGGCAGTCCGTAAATTTCAGCCAATTTTCGGCTGCATGTAAAAGCCTGTTATGGGCAGTGGTGTCCGTAAAAAAGATGGATGTGGGCAGACAATGCAACTGCGCATGCGCCGTTCGGAAGCCTGCTGAGCTTGGGTAAGCTCGTACACGCTCGGTTGCCATTTTTAAATGGAAAGCAGCAGCATTCGTTCTCGGCGGTGCCTCGCCAGTCACCACAGCTGAGGAGGAGAGGACAGGACGAACAGTCGGTCAGTGAGTGAGTGACACAGAGGATGATAAAAAGATGGCAGAGGAGGACATTACTGGGGGTGAAGCCGTGAAGGGGGCAGAGAAGGACAGTTGTGCCTTGTCCTGTGGAGAGATGAAAGGGGCACAGGAGGAGGAGGAGGACACTGTCACACTGATGTGCCTGTGGACTGGAGGGGTGAAAGGGGCACAGAAGGATACTCATGTGGAGAGGTGATATGAAGGGGGACAGAGGAGGAAACTATCATGTCCATGTAGCCTCTCTGACCACCTCCTGACTGTATCATATCCGCGTAGCCTCTTTGACCACGCCCTGACTGTATCATGTCTGCATCCTCTGTCCACCTCCTGCATCATGTCCACAGCTTCTGTCCACCTCCTGTATTATATCTCCAGCCTCTGTCCACCTCCTGTATCCTGTCCGCAACCTCTGTCTACCTCCTGTATCATGTCCACAGCCTCCATCCACCTCCTGTATCATGTCCACAGCCTCCGTCCATCTCCTGTATCATGTCCGCGTAGCCTCTGTCCACCTCCTGTATCATGTCTACAGCCTCTGTCCACATCCTGTATCATGTCTGCAGCCTCTGTCCACCTCCTGCATCATGTCCACAGCTTCTGTCCACCTCCTGTATTATATCTCCAGCCTCTGTCCACCTCCTGTATCCTGTCCGCAACCTCTGTCTACCTCCTGTATCATGTCCACAGCCTCCATCCACCTCCTGTATCATGTCCACAGCCTCCGTCCATCTCCTGTATCATGTCCGCGTAGCCTCTGTCCACCTCCTGTATCATGTCTACAGCCTCTGTCCACATCCTGTATCATGTCTGCAGCCTCTGTCCACCTCCTGCATCATGTCCACAGCCTCTGTCCACCTCCTGTATTATATCTCCAGCCTCTGTTCACCTCCTGTATCCTGTCCGCAACCTCTGTCTACCTCCTGTATCATGTCCACAGCCTCCGTCCACCTCCTGTATCATGTCCACAGACTCCGTCCATCTCCTGTATCATGTCCGCGTAACCTCTGTCCACCTCCTGTATCATGTCTACAGCCTCTGTCCACATCCTGTATCATGTCCGCAGTCTCTGTCCACCTCCTGTATCATGTCTGCAGCCTCTGTCCACCTCCTGTATCATGTCTACAGCCTCTGTCCCCCTCCTGTATCATGTACGCGCAGGCTCTGTCCACCTCCTGTATCATGTCTACAGCCTCTGTCTACCTCCTGTATTATGTCTGCAGCCTCTGTCCGCCTTCTGTATCATGTACTCAGCCTCTGTCCACATCCTGTATCATGTCTGCAACCTCTGTCCACCTCCTGTATCATGTCCGCAGCCTCTGTCCACCTCCTGTATCATGTCCGCAGCCTCTGTCTGCCTCCTGTATCATGTCCACAGCCTCTGTCTGCCTCCTGTATCATGTCCACAGCCTCTGTCCACCTCCTGTATTATATCTGCAGCCTCTGTCCAGCTCCTTTATCATGTCTGCAGCCTCTGTCCACCTCCTGTATCATGTCCACAGCCTCTGTCCGCCTCCTGTATCATGTCCGCAGCCTCTGTCCGCCTCCTGTATCATGTCCTCAGCCTCTGTCCACATCCTGTATCATGTCCGCAACCTCTGTCCACCTCCTGTATCATGTCCACAGCCTCTGTCCACCTCCTGTATCATGTCCACAGCCTCTGTCCACCTCCAGTATCATATCCACAGCCTATGTCCACCTCCTGTATTATGTCTGCAGCCTCTGTCTGCCTCCTGTATCATGTCCGCAGCCTCTGTCCACATCCTGTATCATGTCCACAGCCTCTGTCCACCTCCTATATCATGTCCACAGCCTCTGTCCACCTCCTGTATCAAGTCCACAGCCTCTGTCCGCCTTCTGTATCATGTCCTCAGCCTCTGTCCACATCCTGTATCATGTCCGCAACCTCTGTCCACTTCCTGTATCGTGTCCGCAACCTCTGTCCACCTCCTGTATCATGTCCACAGCCTCTGTTAACCTCCTGTATCATGTCCGCAGCCTCTATCCACCTCCTGTATCATGTCCGCAGCCTCTGTCCGCCTCCTGTATCATGTCTGCAGCTTCTGTCCACCTCCTGTATCATGTCCGCAGCCTCTGTCCACCTCCTGTATCATGTCCGCAGCCTCTGTCCACCTCCACCTGTCTCCGACGCCTGTACTATGTC
>BLSH010448246.1:1474205-1493157 GCA_018402905.1 Glandirana rugosa | reverse complement strand
GGTCTACACTTGTCCCGGAAGATTTTTAACAACGAAATTTACGAAGTTTGAAAGTTTGAAGCATTTAAAGCAACAATTTTTAGAAGGCCCTGTTCACATCTGGTTATTGGGGATCACAGGCAAAACTGCCTGTGATTCCAAATTGCACTGCAATAGTGACAATTTATTTTTAACGGCACCTCAAATGCTGTGTGGATTTGCTGCAGCAAACTGCATTGCGTGAAGCTTGTCACCCAAAAAGGAACAAATATGAAAGGGGTCAAAGTTGAGGGGGGGGTTACCTATATGAATAGCTGACCATTTTAAACACCTCCATCCCTGCAGCAGCAGCTTTTGATGGAGAGCTTGGTCTATTAAAGGAATTTAAAAAAGAAAAAAAAATCCCAGACTTCCTGGCTGGATAAGCAGATTATAAAACTATATTACAGGGGAGACATAAAAAAAACAAAGACTGTTGTATTATTACTATCTGACAATCTGCATTATATGCCATTTTTTAATTTTGCCCATAGAGCCACTTTCATTTCAGGATGCTTTTATGTGTTACTGCAGAATGCTTTCTGCATTAAAGAGGAAGTAAACCCTGATGGGGTTTACTTCCTCTATGTTATCCTGCAATGTAAAAGCATAATGGGCTACTATGCATCGCATATTAGCCCATAATGTGCCACTTACCTGCATTGAAAGCCAACGGAGTCCAGCGATGTCCCCGCTCCAGGCCGCATTTATCTTCTGCCCCTCTTCCTTCCGGGACCGATATCTCCGGCTCTGTGACTGGCCAGAGTCGCCAGTCATGGCATGATCACAGTAAAGGAACGGCAGGGAGGCCGTTTCTTCACTGCACATGTGCCCGATGACGTGGTCACACGCAGTACACTGTATATCTCCTAAACTGTGCAGGTTTAGGAGATATGCAGGGAACCTACGGGTAAGCCTTATTATAGGCTTACCTGTAGGTTAAAGTGGTTGTCACGGGTTGACAACCACTTTAACTAAAAAGTGGGGTTATATGTGTGGATAAGCAAATACGTTCAATACATCTGGTTTTATACGTTCCACATTAAGTCATATCATGTTTACAGGAGTACAAGCTCTATTGGTTGTGTAAATACAGAATTAAATCGGTCTCTACTAAGTCTATATCTCCAATGTGGGTGGGTAAGCATTCCAGTGTTCAAAAGAGAGAAAGGCATTTATATAATCCAAATACAATCTCTCCAAGTAATGAATACAAAATATGAGTAATGAAGGAAAAAAAAAAAAAAGGAAAAAAACACAAACTAAGGTCTAGAATACAAAATAACATTTATTTAATAATGTGGTGCAAACAAACATAACATTTGATAACTAGTCATTATTCCTGTGCAGCGCTAACTTATCCTGCAAAACAATTTATGCTAAAATTAAATTCTGTTATGGGTTAAAGCTCCCTAGTGCTATATCCAAGACAGCCCATTATGCTGCCTTCCATCTTTTGTTCCTAAGGGCCCAGTCACACCAGCTGCATTGGGACTATGCTGGGTAGCCTTGCCCAGGGCCATTCCACAGTAATACAAGGCAAAAAACCTTGCTCCCCATCATGCCAGTTCACACCATCGCACTGCAGAGGTGTGTGCTGCAGTAAAGCATGCAGTATTTTTTTTTAGCAGCACAACATGGTGTGACGCAATCCTCTACTTTCCACCGTTCTGCCACCAACTTAATAAAATGTAATTTTGACATTTATATAAAGTTTGCACATAAAAAAAACAAAAAAAAAAAAAAACAAAAAGCCTAAACAGTGCAGTGTGCTAGGATTGCCACATCAGCACTGCTCCTCCCAGCACACACCAGCGGCCCTGGGTTTAGCACAGTTGGTGCTGTGAAAGAGCCCTAAAGCTACAAAAGCAAGGATTCTTAATCTAGCGTAAACCCAACTGACAGTCTATGGGCAGAAAATGATGACAGCACTGAAGAAACCAACCGGACGGACACAACTGCATAAGCCAATACTGCACTCCACCCTGTAATTGGGAGCTCATTGGATGCGCTCTATTCAATAAAAGAGCTTGTCAAATGGAAAAACTGGTGTTGAGAGTCAAATTTTCTCAGCAGAAAGTTATAAAGCCCTAAAGTGTAGGTAACATAAGACAATGCACATTAACAATCGCCATACAGCAGAACTCAACATGTAATGGAGAATGGACGAAGATGTGAATAAAGTGCTGCCCAGAGCAATAAAAGAAAAAAGTGATTCAAGTGGTATTCGTACCACACAGGGTCACCTAGTGAACCCTGGAAATCTGATCTCAGCAGGACACAATTACATAAAGTGTAAGAAACTTGAAGAACATGTCTCGTCTACTTTTACCCATTCAAGGCAGAACAGGTTTGCTTTAATCCCCACCCTCCCTAGTATATACTTAGCCCTCACCTTTACTCCCCTGTCATTCTGCACAGCACTGGATGCCAAAGAAATACCCAGTACATATAGAAGCATGTGAATTGCTCCATGTGACAGTGCCAAGCCAATAAAAGCAGTCACACAGAGTCCATAGTCATGTTGGAGCTGCAACTCAGGAGAATCATAGTTTACATGGGACTTTCCATAGCTCCCAGAGACTGCAAGAAGTGGCAGGGTGAGTGAAAGGAAGGCACCTATATGCTGCAGAGAAGGGCCTAAATGAAGTGAACCTTTGCTTTGCCTGATTTAAAGGAAACCTGTTCTGAAGATATGTAAGCATCCATTGCTAACCTGAAAATACTAGCTGTCAGGCTTTTATCCAGAATATGCAGCATGAGAAACCAGAACACCTGATCTGCCTACCTGTTTCCACAAATGGAAGCTAATGGATCACTTCAACAGCCAAGATTCCTTCTTAAAAAAACAGAAATGCCCCTGGTTGTATTACTGACAACAGAGACCCCCTTGCCTTTTAAATCTGATCTATTGGTCCCTTCAAAATAACCTATTTTTACATTTCAGTATAAATCAGCCTAAAAAAAACCCAAAACTGTTACAACAAAATAAGCGCATGTATTAGATAAACCTACTTGACAAATACTTACACTAAAGCCTATGTTATCATACAATTTCCATCTATAAGTACAACACTCAGACTGTCTCTATTTATGAAGTCTCTATCCAGATGTTGCAGAACTACAATTCCCAGCATGCTTACAAGTGTGAGCTAGTATGCTGAGGGCATTCGCAGATAGCATAAAACATCAGTATTCCAAAGAATGAAAGAGAAAAATAAACTAAAACTGAGAAAATGTGGAGGAATAGATAACTAGCTATATAACTGCACATTTCTTATCTTGTGTATGTAAAAATATACTAATTATTCTATAGATTGAATTCTGTGTATCTGTTTTCGAATATCCTTCATTTACAAATTTTAGCAATGAATACCTTCCAGAAAGAAGTTCATGGAGAAGGCAAAAATGGATTTACTGCTTGTGCGGTGATGCTATTTAAAGTGATATGTCCAGACAGAAATGCCAATGTTGACTTTTTGAATGTGCAAGCTCTAAGACTGCCATCCTCATCCCTACACAGGGTAAGAAAGAAAGAAGATGGCAGCGCTAGAACCTACAGAAGTCAGAAGTGGCAGCTACCATTTTTGTAACCCAAAAGGCCTCCTTTATTAAAGGGTTGATACGTTTTTTTTTTCTTCCCCAAAAAAAACCTCATCACAAATTACTACCATGCTGCGGATATGAATTAAGCTAGGTCAATGATATACCCTATTTCTGTCATTCTGCTATGTAGCAATTGCAGGGTAGGTATTAAAAAAAAAATCTCCAAAAGATTCCCTCAGCTGAGAAGTACCTGGCTTTTGTCACCTACAACCTGACTGTACTGGCTGCATTCTCCGATATCCTTCCAAGGACCCATTCACACCAATTGCGTTGCAGTAATGTACTGTGCGTTACATTCCAAAAGATACAGCAGGTATGGTTTCAGGTCCTTTGTGGTGTGTTAGGCAGCTCATTCAAATTAAAGGACTACCTTGATGCATTGCACGTTAACGCATCATGTGTGACCGGGCCCCAAGGATGTTGCAAATAAACAAATTCCCGAAACTCCAATGAATACATCTCCTGGGATCCATATAGACTGTGGTTGGATCAGTGGTTATTAGCTATGGTTAGCTATTCAATTTGTGAACTACCTGTTAATGCCATATATTATTGTTAACAAACCTTATTATTGCACAGAAGGAGGTTTAATGGTGGCTGTAGAATGTTCTCAGCTTTCCGGATTCCTATTTACAGGATATTTCATCCCAGAAGTAAAACTCATATCAATGCACATAAAATGTATAGAGCAGAAAGGAGATGATTATAAAGGGCCAAACAATGTTCCTACGAGATGTTACTTGTGAGATTTCAGTATTTGATCTTGCCACTTTCTATGCATGACCAACAAGAAGGATATACATTACCTGTAAACAAATCAAACCTGTAATACAGGAAAATATTCAATGAACTGGTTAGAAAAATACTAGGGTCAGCCTTCATTTGTTTACCAACCATAATACAGCAGACAATGTACAATAAGCTCAAACATCGGCCTCTAATCATTGAAAAATATCAGAACATAGAACGATAATGTGCTAACAGACTTTCCTATAGGCATATTGGAATAAAAGGAAGTTTGAAAGAAAACAAAAAAGAAAAACCAAGAACTTTTTTGCAAGATCAATTAAACAATAAAAATGTCCTAATAATAAAAGTATCCTGTCTTTATAGGTAGATGTTTAGGAACTTTCTAAAAGGTAGCAGTTATCATTCCACAATGATATACAACTACATAAAGTTATGTGAAATGATTACAGACAGCTGGTTCCTGTGCGGCTTGGAGCTTGTAGCGCAGATAAGGAAAAGACGAGGAGCTGTGTGGGGTTTAAGGCACCTCCTCCTGGTTTGGGAGAGCTGTTGCATTGCTTTGCTTCCATAGGATACGTACGGTAGAAGCACAGAAGTGTGGGCAATGCCCTGGGTGAGGTGGTGTGCATGTACGTGGCTGTACATAAGGTGCTTTCTTCAAAGTAAACTGAAACCGGAGGGATCAACGAGGAGAAAAGCCAGTGGCCAGACTGCAACCCACTGTAGGCGTCATGTCCCAGATCTGCAATAAAAAGAATTACTGTCATAAATATACACAATGACATACTTTACAGTGGAAGCCATATACCATAATCGAAGAAGTTACTTTAGTGCTGGGCACTAATGATGAAAGCTGCTGAGCCTGCATCCTTTTAGAGGTGTTCCTATTAAAAAAGTATCCCTCCAAAAATGATATTTTGTTGCAGGGGATGCCTGAAATCTGACTTGTATCTTAGGCAGACTTCCGGGAAAATTGGTGAGCCAATCACACAAGCAGGAAATGATGTTTCTGGGAAGTGGTCAGTACACACTCTGTGTATAGAACACCTCCAAGTAGCCATATTGCAATGCATTCTCGGAACATTACAGAACTGCAGACTGAAAAGGAAAGGTCATTTTTAATAACATTCAATTACAATAGGATTAGTATCGCAATTATATGCGCTATATTATTTTTTCTTTATTTGCTACTTTTTTCCCCCACGACGGTGGAGTTGTCCTTTAAATCTATGCATTTCTAAAAATAGTCAATAATGATAATTTAACCACTTGTCTACCAGAGCTATTTATAAACAGTGGCTGGAAGACAAGGATTTTTAAGCACACTCCTGGCTGCTACAATGCTTTGTACATGTAATGTTGTAGAGTGAGCGATGGACTTTTATGTGGAAGTGATTACAGTCACCCGATCAGTACCGCAATGTGTCTGCAGGCTTTTCATCCCCATAGTACATTGCTCAGGCTTGGCAACTTGTTTACGTTACAGGTTTAAGACACTTGGGGAACAACAGAGTGACTTATTGTCACACAGTGCCTTGAAAAAGTATTCATACCCCTTGAAATGTTCCACATTTTGTCACGTTACAACCAAAAATGTAAATGTATTTTATTGGGATTTTATGTGATAGACCAACACAAAGTGGCACATAATTGTGAAGTGGAAGGAAACTGATACGTGTCAAGCAACATCCACATGAATGGCAGGGCCCAAGATTACCCAACAGTGCATTGCCCAAAGCATCACACTGCCTCCACTGGCTTGCCTTCTTTACATACAGCATCCTGGTGCCATCTCTTCCCGAGGTAAGTGATGTACATGCACACCGCCATACACATGATGTAAAAGAAACAGTGATTCATCAGACCAGGCCACTTTTTTCCATTGTTCCGTGGTACAGTTTTGAGGCTTATGTGCCCATTGTAGGCACATGTCAGCATTGGCACCCAGACCGGTCTGCGGCTACACAGCCCATACACAACTAAACTGCGATCCCAAAAATTTCTGCTTTTAACACATCAATTTCAGGGACATGTTCACTTGCTACCAAATATATCCCACCAACTTTCACATGCCATATTAACGAGATAATCAATGTTGTTCTCTTTACCTGTCAGTGGTCAAAGTTATTGTCAATTGGTGTGTATTGCTATTAAAATTTTTCTAACGATTTTTCCATTATTTTCACCCTTTCCCATCATGTCGTGCATATGTATTTTTCATTTTTGCCTAGAGTGCCACTTTCAGAACATATTCGTCTGAAAGGATAATAGATATGAATTCGCAGTCATATAATGCCATGTGACCCCAGAATTTCTCAAGGAACACACACAGAATCCCACTGTCCAATGTCTGTCAGGAAAATGAATGCTTGGTGTCTAAAAGCGTAACAGACAACCTGCACAAAGGTCAGTCAGCTGGAACCTGAATGAATAATTCTGCTTTGTTCTCCACTGTTACAACATTCATTAGATATTGCTTAACCAGCAGGACAAGGTAAATAAGATCACATAGGTGGGGCTCTACTGACTAATTGGACTTTGAAAATCTCACTGAACAAAGTCTTTCAATATCTAATGAATTTTACTCTAATTTCACTGCTTTCCAAACACATAATTCCCAATTTGTTCTGCTGTCCGACAAACAGGACCACAGTATAACCGTGTAAATGGAAACGTGGCAACTTTTATATTTTCAAATCATTAATATCCTACAACACTTTACATAGGTTTTAAGTGCTTTTGCACTTTCTACATTTTTTGCAGTAATTTTTGAATAAAACAAAACCTACTTGATCAATAAAATCAGCAATTTGTTGCTGCACAAGTATTCATGTAAACACCTTGGCTACAAATATGGCTGCAAGTGTTCTGGGGTAAAATCTCTACCAGTTCTGCAATGTTTTGTCCACTTTTATTGGCATAACAGCTTTGTCATGTAGGATGGGACCAGTAGCTAACATAAGTTTTCCAGCAATGATTGGACAGTTCTAAGGCATTCATGGCTTTTTTTTTTTATTTAACAATTTTAGTGTAGCTTTGTGTGTGTCTGTGTGTCATGGAGGAAGGGGAGATCACTGTCCTGCTGGAAGGTGGCCTCCAGCCCTAGTCTCAAGTCTCAGTCTTGCAGACTAAGGCCATCCATACATGGTTAGAATCTCAGCCAGTTCAGCAGGAACCGGCCGAGTCAAACCATTAATGGGCAGGCTGAATGTACCAAGTTGATCGATCAACTTGGACGCAAACAGCCTGTTGGATTTGCTTTCGATTGTCGAAAGCGGCTGCCATAGATGCTAGTGGCAATCACATCTCCTGCCTGCTCCCGCTCCCCCCCCCCCTCAGCGCCAGGAGCGGACAATTCTGCAGGAGGGATTCCCCTGTCCGCGTTGTGCTGATGGGGGAATCGTGCAAATTTCTTCGTGGCTGCAGAAAAGAAATCTGCAGTCTATGGCCTGCCTAAAGCAAGTTTTCCTATAGTATTGTCTTTGTCTCCATTCATTTTATCTTCAACCCTGCGCAGTTTCCCAGTCCCTGCAAATATATAGGATCTTGACAAACACCATAGTGTTACCACCATGCTTCACTGTGGGGATGATGTGGTCTCTGTGTTTTTGCACTGCATGCACCATGGCTGCTATGAGCTTCACTGTGCATTCCTGAAATCAGAGTGATTCCAGCGGCTTTTTTTTTTCCGCTTTTGTGATTTCGCTCAAGAACGGTTCAAAGTAACAACTAAAACCAGAATAATATACAAAAAATGCCTATTTTGATAGTTAACAGTGAATCTGTTTTTGATTACCTTTATCAGCCGGTCTGTTCCGCAGGTGACCATAAGTCCTCTTGAGACATCCATTGTCATGTAGCAGATGTTGTGTTTGCCCTCATGGAAAGTGGCCAATGGTGTCCGACTTCAGAAGAAAGACAATGTTTTAATGAAAATTAACCAGTTCAGCAGTTATAAAAATATACTTTGCGATCAATGCAACATGAGTTTATTACAAAACAGTTAAAAAGTGAATAAATCAAATGACAGCCTAGCATTCTGTAACAAGGTAGATGCTAGGTCTCACTCTCACATGTGTAGCACAGTGCAGGTGTAGGGCTCTGAATGCACACTGTCTGCATTCGGGGCCACGCATCCACATGGATGTCAAATTGAGAGCAGTGGCTGTGTCCATGCAGCGGCTGCGTCCCAACTGACATGAATGGGACTACCTGCATGGGGATGCATGGTACACCTGTACATCCCAAAGCAGGTACACACAGCCCTCGCATGGATGTATATTGTAGTACGCCCTTGTGATCGAGGCCTCACTTGACAACTGTAGTTGTGTACGAAAGTGCAGCACCTGCTGTTGAACATTGTCATTCCCTGAAGAATATTCTTAAAATAAGAAAAATAAAAAGTTGAGTATATTATGATATTCATGTTATAACTGGATGAACATTAAACAAATTAGAGAACATTTATACAGCCAGTTAGGAGAGACACTGATCATTCTAAATTACAAATTAACCATCACCCTCACCACCATTGCTGAGTGGAAGACGACGATTAACAAAGTCTTACCTATATACAAACATCAAGGCAAGCTGGATAGATGCTGAAGATATAACTGTCTGACTAAAGTTAACCTGTTTTAGGAATGGTACTCTGATGTTCTCCAATATCATCCTCCTATTCTGTTAATTACAGACTTCTTGGGGGCATGCACTTTTTCCCCCGCCCTCCCCCCTTTCCCTCCTCATGCTTTCAATCCACCCTTCTTACCCTTTTCTCATTCTCCCCTTGACTGTGGGTGCATCTTCCTGTGAGGACAGGCTAAGCTATTGGATGATAATCACATTTTGCTGTTCTTTGTTACTAAGCCCTGTGCAATATTATTGGCAACAACATTTTTTCTAAATCTTTTTACAAGTTTACACACTTTTTTTTTGAAACTCTTATATGCATAAAAGTGCAGAAACTTTTTTAAGAGCCCTCATATTTTAACCACTTGCCGCCCGCCCACCGTCAAATGACGGTACGGTTCTCGTTCTGGGTCGACGTCATAGGACGTTGTCCCAGAAAGCGCTCTCCCGCACACCAATCGTGGCCGTGCCATGTTGCCAGGACACACGTGACCCCGACCTGTGTAAAGACCCGTGGCTCTTTAACCATGTGATTGGCTGTGACCAATTCACAGATGGTCACATGTAAACAAGGAAGTGCCGGTAATTGGCACTCTTCATCTCACACTGACAGAGTGTATGGCGAGGGGAGCCGATCAGCAGCATCTCCTCACAGACGACATCTAGGGATGTAATCAGGGCACTGATCAGCAGTGCCCGGATTACCATTAGCGCCGCCAGTGCCAGCAATCACTGCCCACAAGTGTGCACCAGTGTAAGCAGTCAGTGCCCACAAGTGCCACAAATCAGTGCCCATTAGTGATGCCAGTCAGTACTTGGCTATTTGTGCCGGCTATCAGTGCTGCCCATCACTGCCGCCCATCAGTGCCGCCTATCAGTACCCACCAGTGCCACCCACAGTGCCCCCCATCAGCGCCCATAAGTGCAGCATATTAGTGCTTCCTGATCAGTGCCTATCAGTACCCATCAGCGTGTTCCTGCTGCGTTTTCAAAGCATATTAATAGGGAGGTGCGTTTCTGGTGGATTTTTTTTTTTAACTGACCAAAAATGCAGCAAGCAAGATTTTTAACACTACAACGGAAGCGCAATGGACCAGTGTGAAGACATACATAGAATTTAAAAGGGACACATTTTTCTTGAGCTTCTCTTGTGCTAAAAGGTGCCGATAACGGGCGACAAATTCATGTTCGTTTAAATTCATGATATCGATTAAAAAGTCAGATACAATACAATTATATATATATATTTTTTTTTAAAACCGTCATTATCGGTTTTGGTTTTCATCCTGCATTTTCGGTTTCGGTGCACCTCTACTAATCCTTAATAAACATTTTACTGACAAAAAAATTACACGTTAACACCAGATCCCTTCATATCGCAGAAAATCATGTTGAAGCAAATTAAGGGTTTTGTATATATTTTCTATATTCAGTTCATTACTAAATATTTTTCATTGTCCTAAATTCAGATAAATAGGAAATATGGTGTTCCAATATGTCACAGTTACATTAACAGCCAACAGGTGGCACTACAGGCTCGTTACACATTTAACAGTCTATTATCAAATTAGAACCAAAAATTGCTGCAAGTTTATCAAAGTACAGATTCAGAATAAAGGGTTATTGTTTTTGCCAAGTGTTTGTATTTAGAGAAACTTTTTTTTTCACAAGTTAGGGATATATATATTTTTAGAGTAACAGCAAGGTATTGTACTTTAATAAACGTTAGTTGGTGCTTGGTTTTCTATTTAATAATGTCTTACGTTGGACTGTTGCTAGCACCCCTTTAGTGGTGCAGTGCACACTGTGTAGACCAGTAGTCAAATAACTTTATATAGGGGGTCTTGAATGCAGCCCCTGAAATCACTAAAGAGCTACGCATAATATTCTGTGGATTGTAATGGTGCTGAAAGCGGTGAGAGGATGCAGACATACAACAGGAGATGCTCAGAGATTACGGGTATGCTACAAGAAATGGTCAGAGACTGCAGGTATAATACAGGAGATGGTCAGAGATTGAAAACATGCTAAAGCAGATATTTGGAGACATCAGAAAAATTCAGAAGTTAGGTATAGACTTGAGAAGCTCTACATGAGACTTAGAGGAAAAAAAAACATGCTTCCTCATTTGCAGTGTCGGTGCAAGGATTTTATTTTACACAGGCAAAAGTGCATTTTGGTGCCCACCGTCCTCCTGCCACCCCCTACCCTCTCCCTCCACAATGCAACCCTCCACCCCCACGGTCTACAGTCTCGCTAGTACCGCCTCCATGTTGCAATCATATTGTGATGGAGCGTAGCATTGAAAGTTTGAGCTGGCACTAAAAGGCAGTGTGTAATTAGCAGACAGAGTTATGCATTCCTCGCTTTCCCTCACTGGCTATGCGGCAGCTGGCAGGTGAGGCAAACTAAAATTTCCACACTGTACCCCTGGTAGTGGAGAGAGCGCAGCTTTAGGGAATGCATACCTCTCAACTTTTAAACTTCAGAATGTGGGACACTTGAGGGAGGAAGTGATCCACAACGCCCATAGCTTAGGGGGCATCGTTAAACAAATGCCAGGCATCCTTGTACCTATAAAATAGGCTTGCACTGCTATGCCATAAGAAAGAGTCTCACAAACACATGTAAACCCCAGCGCAATCATCAAAAAAGGAATGAAAAGCTTCCATTACATATGGTTTTGCACACACTGAAAATATACAAAAAGCTAACACTTTATCTGAGTCTACCTTAAAGAACATCATTAAAAATAGTCAGGGACTGCTTAGCAACCAGCAGCTATTAAGACAATGAACACTTTGGAGAAGAGTATATAATGTACAGTATTGTATAATGTATATATAACGCAGGAGTCTGTAAGGCAGAGTGCAGGGGTTGGGCATGTGTAATGCCCAGGGTGCTGCAGTCAGTGTCAGATTTAGGACGCATAACGCCCACTGCAGGGGTCCAGGGTGTGTAATGCAAGGTGTTCAAGGATCAAAAGTATGTAACACACAGAAAACTGTAGTCAGGGACAGATTTAGGAATAAACGACACACAGAATGCAGGGGACAGGAGTGTGTATCGTGCGGTAAGGAGAGTATAAAATCACCCCACCAACTTTACACTTTCAGCAAAAATCCCCACTCCCTGGCCATCTCTGTAAGAGAAAATTTTTCCTGGGTATTAAAAATGGAAAACTCCACTTTTCATACAGATAGAGGGGAGGAAAAGAGATAGAGGAAAGAAATAGAGAAACAGGTAGAAACATATTTGCAAGCACTAAGAACAATCTGTTCGCTCACACAATAGTTAAAGTGCCCCGTTTTTCCACCACCCGATACTCACTCATCATCTTTGATGGTTTCATAACAAGAGTCACAGACCCGCACCTGGAACTCAAAGCCCATGATGGGGTAACTGGATCTCTTGGAGCTGCATTTACTGCAAACAGCCTGGCCGCACTTTCTGCAGTGGTGCTGAAATAAAGAAAACAGACAAATTTTGCTCAGTAATCAGCAAGAAGACAAAATGAGATTGAACGCAACAAAAAACGAAAAAAAAAGTTACAGAGAAGAGATTGTCACTTTACCCACCTGTCGTAAGCCAAGTGTCTTTGTATCCCACATCTGCTTAATGTTCCAGAAGAAAGGCTGTGCACATTTCTGGCAGGAATCACTTTCTAGCCACTGAGGAGCCTGTAATGCATTAAAAGTATACATGTGAACTGTAGCATGCAGTAAAAAAATCAGTAAAGGCAGATAAAACCAAGTCTATCTTGAGTTAATCACCATTACAGACCATTTAAGAAACAAAACCCAGCATACACAGCATATAGGGGCTGCACTGTTCTGTTATGGTACCTTGATTCCAATTCACTGCTCAGTCCAAAATAGCCACTGGAGCCAAGAGGCAGATGCTTTCAGGCTATGATGTAAAAGGCCAACTTCACCTTTTAGACTATTTTATACTCATATTAACCACTTCCATACAGGACACTTACACCCACTTCCTTCCCAGACCAATTTTCAGCTTTCAGCACTCTCACATTTTAAATGACAATTACTCAGTCATGCAACACTGTAACTGTACCCAAACAAAATTTTTATCATTTTTTTTCGCACAAATAGAGCTTTCTTTTGGTGGTATATAATCACTGCTGGGTTTTTTATTTTTTTCAATATAAGCAAAAAAGTACCGAAAATGTTGAAAAAAAAAAAAAAACCCTTTTTTTTAGTTTGTATGAAAAATTTTGCAAAAAATACATTTTTCTTTATAAATTTGGGCCATAATTTATACTGCTACATATCTTTGGTAAAAATAACCCAAATTAGTGGATATTATTTATTCTCTGTGAAAGTTATAGAGTCTACAAGCTATGGTGCAAATCATTGAAAATTGATCACACCCGATGTACTGGCCACCTATCTCATTTCTTGAGACCCTAACAAGCCAGGAAAGCACAAATACCCCCCAAATTACCCCTTTTTGGAAAGTAGACATTCCAAGGTATTTAGTAAGTGGCATGGTGAGTTTTTTGAAGTTGTAATTTTTTTCCCACAATTCTTTGCAAAATGAATTTTTTTTTTTTTTTATACAAAATTGTTAAACAAGTTATTTCTCACACACAGCATATGCATACTTGCAATGATACCCCAAAATACATTCTGCTACTCCTGCTGAGTATGGCAATACCCCCATGTGTGAGTCTTTTACACAGCATGGACACATACAAAGGCCTAACATTGAAGTAGCACCTTCAGGCGTTCTACGAGCATAAATTACACATCTCATTTCTCAGCCACCTATTACACTTTTGAAGGCCCTGGAACACCAGGACAATGGAATTGCCCGCAAAATGACCCCATTTTGGAAAGCAAACACCCTAGCGTATAATGTATGAGGCATTATGAGTCTTTTGTACGGTTAAGTCTTTGAAAAACACGGAAAGTAGATAAAAACTCTATTATTTTTTGCACAAAGTGGTCAATTTATAAGATATTTCTAACACATAGCATGCACATAGCAAAAATTACACCCCAAAATACATTCTGCTGTTCGTCCCGAGTAGGGCGATACCACATGTGAGACTTTTACACAGCCTGGCCACATAGAGAGGTCCAACATGCAGGGAGCACCATCATGCGTTCTAGGAGCATAAATTACACATAAAATATCCTAATAACCTATTACACTTTTGAAGGTCCTGGAGCACCAGGACAGTGGAATTACCCACAAATTGACCCCATTTGAAAAGCAAACACCCCAACGTATATTCTATAAGGCATTATGAGTCTTTTGTATGGTTCATTTTTTTCCACAAGTCTTTGGAATACGTGGAAAGAAAAATAATTTTTTTTTTCTTTTACACAAAGTTGTCAATTTATATGATATTTCTAACACAGAGCATGTACATAGCAAAAATGACCCCCCAAAATATATTTTACTACTCGTCCCGAGTATGGCGATACCACGTGTGAGACTTTTACACAGCCCGGCCACATAGAGAGGCCCAGTACTGAAGTAGTACCTTCAGGCGTTCTAGGAGCATAAATTACACATCTAATTTCATTCCTACCTATCACACTTTTGAAGGTCCAGGAGCACAAGGACAGTGGAATTACCCACAAAATTACCCCATTTTGGAAAGCAAACACCCCAATGTATATTTTATGAGGCATGTGCTGCAGATATGTACTCGGGTACTCTGATGGATTAGTAAAAGGTACTCTGATGGGCTGGTAAAAGGTACTCGGGTACTCTGATGGGCTGGTGACAGGTACTCGGGTACTCAGAAGGGTTGGTGACATGTGCTCGGGTACTCAGAAGGGTTGGTGACCGGTACATGGGTACTCTGATGGGCTGGTGACATGTACTCGGGTACTGTGATGGGTTGGTGACATGTACTAGGGTACTGTGATGGGTTGGTGACAGGTACAAGGGTAATCTGATGGGTTGGCGACAGGTACTCATATGGTCTGGTGACAGGTGTTTGGTACTCAGATGGGCTGGTGACAGGTACTCGGGTACTCTGATGAGATGGTGACAGATGCTTGGGTACTCTGATGGGTTGGTGACAGGTACTCTGATGGGCAGGAGACAGGTACTCGGGAACTCTGATGAGATGGTGACAGATGCTTGGGTACTCTGATGGGTTGGTGACAGGTACTCTGATGGGCAGGAGACAGGTACTCGGGAACTCTGATGGGCAGGTGACAGGTACTCGGATGGGCAGGTGACAGGTACTTTGATGGGCAGGTGACAGGTACTTTGATGGGCAGGTGACAGGTACTTTGATGGGCAGGTGACAGGTACTCAGGTACTCATATGGGCAGGTGACAGGTACTCGGGTACTTTGATGGGCAGGTGACAGGTACTCGGATGGGCAGGCGACAGGTACTCGGATGGGCAGGCGACAGGTACTCGGATGGGCAGGCGACAGGTACTCGGATGGGCAGGCGACAGGTACTCGGATGGGCAGGCGACAGGTACTCGGATGGGCAGGCGACAGGTACTCTTTATTGGGGGGGGGGGGCAATCAGTGTGATTGGTGCTGACAGTAAGCGGTAACGAGCTGTTACTGCTATCTCCTCCTGCAACACGATCGGTGTGTGAAGAGGAGAACCCGGTAACAGCTCGTTACCACGGATTCTCGTCATTCTGTGACCATCTGTGATTGGACACAGCCGGTCACGCGGTAAAGAGCCAATTTTATTGGCTCTTTACCCCAATCATGCAAGGCCGGAGTCCCGAGAGACACGGCCGGTCCCCGATCGCCAGGATGCGGGCCCCGCAAATCGGCGAAAACAAGTGGACGTCATATGACGTCTACTTAGGATGGGGAGTGCACCTTGCCGACGTATAAATACTATACGACGGTAAGGAAGGGGTTAAGAGTGCATCATTAAAGTGTTACTAAACCCACAACAGTAAAATCAGTCTGCATATGCAGTAAAACATGCTTGTTATACTCACTGTGGAACGTAAGGGGTTAATCCTCTGCATTGTGTAAAACGACTGTTTGATCCTGCATTCTCTGATCCTCCCCTTCTTCCACAGTTCCCAATCTATCTCTTGATTAGACAGAGCCTTTGGAGTCACTCTGCACATGCTCAGTTTGGTGTGTATTGCTATTTTTTTTTCTTGGGAGGGTGCATGTGATCAGCACAGGGCCAATCAGCACTGTCCAGACAGAGGATCAGGGGGTCATGCAGCCTCATAGGGCGGTCAGAGGAGAATGAAAACTCCTCCTACAAACTTTAACCAGATACTGATAGAAGTCACAAGACTGCTATATACTGCTGATAAGAAAAGGTATTTGGCAGTTTATATTTACTAAAATAATTGCATTTCCATGTTCTGTGTACTGTGAGAGAGCAGATATAGTGAATGCAGGGTCCTGGGTTTGGCATCATGTTAAAGAGTTACTAAACAAAACCCTGCCCCCTGTAATGATCACAACTGCAAAGCTTTGCAGGCACATTTGCATAAAAATAGTAAATGCACTTTTTTGCAAATATTTGTACTGTACATGTATTTTTTTTTTTTGCACAAAGTGGACTTGGCTTTTAAGCAATCTTGGGTGCTTTTCAGGTGCTGCTTGGGGAAAAGTTTCCTTACCAGAGTGACAGATGGCAGGCATGGAAAGTGCACTGCAATGTAAACTGCAGTGTTTGCTTTGACTCAGGCATGGGAAACTTTTCAGCAATGATGTGCAAACGATTTTACTTGGCAATCCTCAAATGAATGCCTTACTTTTGTCTGCCATATTATCCTAATTTGTCCAATCAATTGCCTACTAAGGAAACCTAATACACATAGCAGCACCTGTCTTCACTGTGGATGGCAAAGAGATTTGGGGTTAAAATTCAGGTATGCAAATTATTCACAGAGAAAAGCCTCGTACACACTAGTAGTTTTCTTGCGTTCAACCCGCAGAGTTGATTAAAAAAACTGGAGCAGCTGTACTAAGAATCCGATGTTAGTACAGCAGTCACCCCTGGTGTTCTACTGTGTTCTGACAGGGGAACCGCCCTCCTGCCAGAATACTCCAGTTAGGGCTCTCAATTGGCTGAGAGCACTGATCAGAAGCCGATCGACAGACATTTTTCGGTGATGCCCCTTTGACAGAAGCCGGCCGAACGGCCAGCTTCTGTCGTACTGACTCCAGTACACGCGGGCCGAATGTCACTTGACATCACATCTAAACAGAACATATTCCTGGTGATTTTGAAATGTTTTACAAGCGTTTTTACACATGTAGCAATTTTCATAAGTTTGTTCCTGGGCTAGGCAAGGGGAGGAGAGGAGTTCTTAGGTGTGAAAATTCTATGGGACAAAAATGGACTAAACACTCTCAAAAAAAGCTCACATACTTTTTAGTGCCCAGGGCTACTGAGCTTAGAATTGTAAACAGGGCCAAATAGAAACAATGGAATTCTGCATGCTGACCATAGTTGGGCATAGGGAAATGAGCAAAAAATGTTCCAAGTGTGAATGAGATCCATAAGCACATGTGCTAATGATGTAAACTTTTGCCTGAACCGCTGGTCACGAAAGGGTTAAGGTAGTACAGTGTAACATGCAGGTGATATTTCTTTCTTGGCATACCCATAGATTACAGTATGACTGATTGTAGTCGTGCCTTTAAGTATGCATAGCTACCAAATGCATTTTCAACTGTATGAATAAAATACTTTTTTACAATGTTAGAAGCAATAAAATGAGGTTTCCCCTTTGGTGTAAAACACGTTTGAGCACCTTTGTACTGTGCTGATAACGTTCAGATTTACAGGTAAGGACACTGCAAAAGGCTGCACCTTGTCCTGCGACTTGGGACTGCAAAGTCGCATGACAAGTTGTACCCCATGATTTTTAATGAGTACCATTCATAACTGAGACTTCAAAAAGTAGTCCCTGCACTACTTTGGTCCGACTTTAATGTGACTTGAGGTCCATAGACCTCAGGATTACACTAGCATTGTTTAAATCGCTGCAAAGTCGCACAAGTGTGAAAGCACTAGCATGACGTATCATTCAGTTTTTAAAAATCCAGCTTACAAATAAAGAAAACTGGAGATAAAGACATACCTCTTCTCTATCAATATCCATATTCCATACACAGATTCCTCCATCAACAGAACATGACACCAGCTGGCGTGTGAGCTGCAGGTAGCAGAGTCCCTGCACCTTGTCACTGGGCAAAGAAGAAAATTTATAGTGATCAGTTATTGTCCACCGATTTTCAGAAAGTTTACTAAATCAATGTTACACTGAAGAGCATGCATGGCAGAACTCACTCTGCATCACTGTAATTACATGCACCCCTCCCCCCTCACAATTAATGAGAAGTGATGTCACACCTTTCAATCCACCAATTACTAAATCATTCTAAGGATATCAATGCGATCCTGATGTTGGCCATCATCCAGTCTTACATGCCATGCACGTAGCCAGTGACTCCAGTGAGTCCATCCCTGTCCCTCTATTACATTAGGTTTGGCTTAGGGCCAGAATCATCTTCATGCAGCTCAGACACTTGTCAACACAGAACTGAATGGAGCAGCATCACACACCAAATAGTGGAAGAATGTGACAAAGAATGATCCTTACTGGTGTCCTTGGAGGATTATGGTTCGTCCTTGTCTCCCTCCAATATCCCACAGTATAATACTGTGATCTGCTGACCCTGAAAAAAGAAACCGCTGCACGGGGTCCCAATACATACAGGCGATGCTACCTAAATGGAACAAAACGCAACACATGTTACGGTCAGGTCCTCTATACACACCAAAACATATCCAAAAATGCAAAACGTGTATTTTATTAAATACAATGAATAAAATCGTTTCATTGTTTCAAACAGGTACAGATGGATGAATAAGATCACACATCGGCCAATCAGCTTCTAACTTCAGCTTGTTCAATTAAGCTTCGGCAATAAAACCTGAAAGCTGATTGGTTTCTG